>JAKOGI010000111.1:1027500-1055000 GCA_029747015.1 Carnegiea gigantea
CTCTTGGAAATTTAGAATTTTCAACCAACTCTTCATAAGGAAGATATAGCCACAAGAGATGCCGCCTCTCTGCCTTTGAAGAAGAAATCCAGATCTTTCCAACAAAGATCCTCCAACTCTGACACCACCTCTAGTAAGCAAAGCACTAGAGTGATGATAAGGAACATGGCGAGGGTTATAGTAGCCATTGTCACAAAAAGAGCAGTTGCATTTGCATCCTCACATTCAACTGATAATGCTGACTCCAATGTTCATGATGGAGTCGGTAAAATTCCATCTGTTGAGCCTCTTAAGTGGAAATCCATCCAAGAATTGAAGACAAAGCATCAATCTCCGTTTTTGAAAGTGGAAGATTATTATAGTAGCGATTCCTCTACATCATCTCTAAGGAAAACAGCCCTTCTGCAATCTGAAGTTAAATCATCCCCTGTTGTCATCATGCCTGCTGTGATGATAGGAGTTGTCAATTTTGAAAAAGAGTAAGCTAGCATGAAGGCCACGTTGGAAAGGCTATGAAAGGAGAGTGCAGAAAAAGATGCACACATCAAGCGCCAAGAGGAACATATTGCTAAGTTACTGAAGAAACTGGACAAAGGGCCACGTGCATCGTCCAACATAGGCACAAGCAGCACTTAGGAGGAAAACAGGTCTAATCGAAGCAAGGCTTCTAAGGATGATGACAGGTCAAAGACAGGCAGCAAGCCACAAAATGACTCATCTCTAAGCGAAATGACTGTTGAACAAATCCAGGAGTTGATTGCCAATGCTGTCAAAACTCAACTAGGGGTCAGCTCGCAGAAGAGCCATCTCTATACCAAACCATACACAAAGAGGATTGATGCTCTTCGTATGCCTTATGGTTACCAACCTCCCAAATTCAACCAATTTGATGGGAAAGGTTACCCAAAACAACATGTTGCACACTTCATTGAGACGTGCAACAACACTGGCACTAGGGTGACTTACTGGTGAAATAATTCGTCTGGACTTTGAAGGCCATCGTGTTCAACTGGTATACCGATCTGCCACCCGAGTTTATTGATAGTTGGGAGCATATGGAGCAAGAGTTTCTCAATAGATTCTATAGCAGCTAGTGTACTATTAGTATGACTGAGCTAACAAATACTAAACAGTGGAAAGATGAACCTGTTCTTAACTACATCAATTGCTGGCGCTCACTCAGTCTCGAATGTAAGGATCATTTATTTGAAACTTCTGCGGTAGAGATGTGCGCCCAAGGCATGCAGTGGGACTTACTTTATGTCCTACAAATGAGCAACCCCAGGACCTTCTAAGAATTGGATACTAAGTTTCATGATATGGAGATGACGATAGCTAATCATCGTGATAAAGCTTCCCCTACTTTTGAAGTGAGGAAGGACAAGGGTGACTTTAAGAAAAATTCTATGTCTTCTAAAAGCTCGACCAAAGAATCCATGTCAGTCATTACAAGCGTACTGATATGGATTTCAGGGAATCAAGAGTAGAGGAAAAGCAACGCCCATCAATGAAAGATGCTGGGAAGAAGCGCCCTACGTTGAAAGAGCTTCAAGAAAAGTAGTACACATTCCCTGACCCAGATTTATCAGGCATGTTGGATGATTTGTTGGAAAAGGGTATCATTGAGTTACCGCCGTCAAAATGCCCTGAAGAAGCAGATGAGATTAATGACCCGATGTATTGTCGGTATCATAGGGTCATTAGTCACCCTTTTGAAAAGTGCATAACACTCAAGGAGCGTATTATGCAGTTGGCTCAGGATGGAATGGTCATCCTAGACTTACATGAGCAAGTTGAAACTAATCACACAACAATTTGGTGTGAGCATTGTGACTTGGCTCCTTCGATGAGAAAAGAGTTGGTTACCATATAATTTGGAGGCTTTGAGCCATTAATGCTTTCATTACTAGTTCCCGCGTCCCTGATGAAGACAATGACGGATGGACGCTCATGACTAGACGAAGGCCTAGGAAGCAAAGGCATGTTTAACCACCCCCACTCCATCGAAGAAAGAGTCACACCAGAAACAAGAAACCTCGATGCCCTAAGGGAAGGAAGAAGCCCAATTCTGGTAAGAGGCATGAAGTTCAACCAGTCGATCTGCTTGAGCAAGAACCTGTTATCCCTGTTGTATTAGAGAATTTTTCCCAAGGGACTTCTTTACAAGGTTACAGTTAACATAAACTTGTGTTCTATGCTTACAGATGAGGAGGATAAGGAAGATGCACAAGAAGATGCCTTAAAGGCGTCCTCTTCAAATACAGATGACCAAGTCCTAGCTGTCTTAGAAGCTTTGCCCGAACGTATGAGTTGGAAAGAAATTTTTATCTGCTTGAAGAGATGTGTGAGCAAGTTGTGGCTGCCATGCACTATGCAAAGTCATATGCTGACAAAGTAAAGGAAGTCAAAGAGCCTGTAAAGTTTCCAGCTTAGTCTGCCACTTGTAACACGGTGGTATCATTCACAGATGACGATCTATTACTAGGTTCAAAACCCCACAATCATCCGTTGTTTGTCACTGGCTATATTCAGGGGCAAAAAATCAAAAGTATCTTGGTAGATGGTGGCTCCACATCCATATCATGCCCAAGTCTACCATGAACAACTTAGAGATTACTGTTGAGGAACTCTCTAAGAGTCAAATGATGATGCAAGGCTTCAACCTGGAGGGTCAACTTGCAATTGGCATGATTCACCTCGAGTTAGTAATGGGTGATCTATTCACATCATCTATCTTCCATGTGAAAGATTCAAAAACTTTATACAAGTTGTTGCTAGGACGACCTTGGCTCCATGAGCAAGGGGTGGTGGCATCAACTTTGCATCAGTGCCTCAAGTATTACCACGACGGAGAGAAGAAGATAAATGGTAATGTTAAACCATTTACTAAGGATGAATCTTATTTTTCCGATGCGAGATTCTTCGAAGAAGGCCCCCTTTAAAGGAAATAATGCCAGCCTTTATCTCCCCTGCTGGTAAAAGGAGTGATGAAGATATTTATGCGATGATAAACAGTGGCACTAATGGTAATGTCAAACAACTGTGGCAATGTGAGAAGGAAAGTAGTCAAGTAATGACAAATCCTTCCTTCAAGAAAGTACTTGTTGCAATGAATCCTACAGCGGTAGTATTCATGTACATTCCTAAATCCCGCCGCAAGGATGGTGAAGCGCCATTCAGTAAATGCACAACTCTTGAAAGCGCGACTAAGCCTATTAGCAAATTTAGAAGACCGATTATCGTATCCTTGGAGATAAAGGTGTGCTTCCAACTCATAAAGCCAGCCAAAGCAGGGTAGCTACAGCCCCCCTATCTGGCTTTGTTGTTTCTTCCAAGGGCTCACTTCAAGAAAAGAGTGACTTGCTGAAGATGCGCACGGATGATGGGTTTAATCTGAATGTGCACAAGCTGATGAAGAAATCTAGTTATGACTTCAATAAGCCAGTTTCTTCGGGGCATGTCATCGAAGCTAAGCCCTGCATTAATGAGACACAAAAGAAAATACAAGAGCAAGGTGGTGTTGTGGCAGTTCCGAAGGTAGGCCTCGATTGTGTACCACCTCAACCTATTTGGATTTCGGGGCGACATAAAGACAAGTAGTCCCTTACTCAGTATATTGTAGTAGAAGAGATTATTGATAGTGATAAGGAGAATATCAAGAACAAACCAAAATCGTTTGTGTTTGACAAATTACAATCTTCCACTTCACGAGGACACACTTCTGTGTTCGACAAAGTGGGAAATGGTAAAGTCTCAAAGTCTTCAACTTTCTAGAGGTTAAAAGTAGGCACACAACCCAAACCTTCAGTCTTTACCAGGATTAAGTCAAGTGAAGAATTGGCAAGCTCGTTATCGTCACAGGAAAGAGGCTCCCTATTTGGTCATCTTAGCGAAATAAATGAAGTCCAAAGTGCTATTCCTTCTCATATGAAATGCTTGTCGACTCTAGATGTGAAAACAGAGGGTTCACTAAGAGTTAAGAGACACACAGTAGTTTTCACTGGCCATAGGGTTAATTTGGGCCCAAAAGAAGAACTCAAGCAAGAGGAACAAGCTTCTTCCAATCACATTACAGTTTGAGAAGTTGATGACTCAGATGTTGAAATAGAACTTACAGAAACTCCTAAGACTCTAGAAGACTGAGTGCAAGCCACAGTGGATGAACTCAAAGAGGTGAATCTTGGGACTAGCAAGAAGCCTCGCCTCATCTATATGAGCTCATTACTTATGCCCAAAGAGGAAAAGGAGTATTTTGATCTCCTATCAGTGTACAAAGATGTGTTTGCTTGGAGTTATAAAGAAATGCCCAGGTTAGACCCAAAAGTCACAGTCCATTTCTTGTCTATAAAAAGGCGTTTCACCTAAGAAACATCCCCAGCGACGCTTTCGACCAGAGTTAGTACCAGAAATCAAGAAGGAGGACAACAAACTCATAGAGGCAGGATTCATTCGCAAAGTCAAGTACCCAACATGGATTGCGAACATTGTCCTTGTAAAGAAAAAGAATGGTCAGCTGCGTGTTTATATGGATTTTTGGGATCTTAATGACGCCTACCCCAAAGATGATTTTCTACTGCCTGTGACAGAACTCATGATTATTCTACAACAGGACATGAAGCTTTATCCTTTATGGATTGCACAGCACGATACAATCAAATTCAAATGGCGTCAGAACATCAGGAAGCCACAGCTTTTCGCACACCTATAGGCATCTTTTGCTACAAGGTGATGCCCTTCGGCTTGAAAAATGCCAGAGCCATATACCAAAGGGCGATCCAAACCATCTTTGAGGATACGTTACACAAGACGGTGGAGTGCTACACCGATGATTCAGTGGTCAAGTCAAGAAAGAGACCAGATCACTTGCATGATCTCCAGTAAGTCTTCGAGAGATTACGAAGATGTTAACCCAAGATGAATCCACTTAACTACGCATTCGGTGTTACTTCTAGCAAATTCTTAGGCTTTATTGTCCAACATCGAGGCATTAAAATTAACTAAGGCAAAGTCAAAGCCATTCAAGACATGCCCAAGGCTAAGAACCTTAAGGAGCTTTGCGATTTACTGGGGTGCTTAGCTTATATCAGGAGGTTCATATCAAACTTGGTCGGTTGTTGTCAACCTTTGAGCCACCTCACGAAGAAAGGGGCACCCTTTGAATAGGATGAATCATGTAGGAATACCTTTAAAAGTATTAAGAAATATTTGTCAAGCCCACTGGTGTTAGGAGCTCCAATTCCTAGCAAGCCTTTGATACTTTCCATTACGGCCCAAGAAAGATCATTGGGGCATTATGTGCACAGGAAAATAAGGACGGCAAAGAGAGAGCTCTTTATTATCTGAGTCGAACCTTAGTCGGGGCTGAATTGAATTACTCCCCAATCAAAAAGATATGTTTAGCTCTCATGTTTGCTGTGTAGAAGTTGAGGCATTATATGCAAGCTCAAATAGTACGAGTCATCTCTAAGGCTGACCTAATCAAGTATATCTTGTACAGACCAGTTCTGAGTGGACAGTTAGCAAAGTGGGCTGTTACCTTAGAATAATACAACCTTGTCTATGTACCACAAAAGGTTGTTAAAGGGCATCTACTAGCAGACTTCCTAGCAGATCACCCAATTCTTGATGAGTAGGAGCTAAACGATGATCTACTTGGTGAAGAAGTGTTTGTTGTAGACGTTCTTCCCCCGTGGGAAATGTACTTTGATGGTGCGGTACGACAAGATAGTGCTGGAGTAAGGGTAGTGTTCATTTCTCTTAAGAAACACATCCTCCCATACTCATTTGCGTTGACTCAGTTGTGATCCAATAAGATAGCTGAATATCAGGCACTTATCTTGGCCTCCAAATGGCTGTAGAGATAGGAACTAAAGACTTAGATATGTATGGTGATTCACTATTAGTCATCAAACAACTTCTAGAGGACTACGAAATTAAGAAAAAGGATTAGATCCCGCATCACACACATGCCCTTCAAATCTTAGATAAGCTAGATACAGTCAAGTTGCAGCACATTGCTAGGAGTGCTAACAAGATGGCTGATGCACTCGTAAATCTTGCAGCCACTTTGGCACTGAGGGTAGAACAGGATATAACGATTCCAGTTTGCAGTAAGTGGGTAGTCATACCATCAGAAGATGAATTCGTCTAGGGAGTTAACATAGTCTATGTTTATGAAGTGGAAAAAGAAGATTTGCGTCACCCACAAATTGATTATCTGAAGCACAGGAAGCTGCCAAATGATGCTAGGCATAAGATAGAAATCCGAAGGTGAGCACCATATTTTCTTTGTTATAGCGATACTCTCTATCGGCGCTCCTTCCATGGTCTTTGGTTGAGGTGCTTAGGCGAAGAGGAAGCACAGTAAGTAATGGAGGAAGCCCACTCGGGGGGTGTGGCGTGCATTAGTCTGGGCCTAAATTCTATGATCGCATCAAATGAATGGGCTATTATTGGCCCACCATGGTGCATGACTACATTGACTTTACAAAAAGGTACGACGCGTGCCAGTTCCACGCCAACTTCATTCACCAACCTCTAGAACCGCTCCACCCACCCGGAGCATCCTGGCCTTTTGAGGCATAGGAACTTGATGTCATGAGGCCCCTTACTCCTAAGTCTTCAGCTGGTCATTTGTATATTCTCGTAGCCGCCGATTATTTCTCTAAGTGGGCAGAGGCAATCGCACTAAAAGAAGTCAAGAAGCAGAACATTGTCGATTTTATTCGAACGCACATCATTTGCCGATATGGTGTGGCTCGATACATCATCACCGACAATGACAAACCATTTTTCAACAAGCTAAGGACTAGCCTCTGTGAGAAATTTGAGTTCGCTCAGCATAAGTCTTCACCTGTAAATGGTCTAGCAGAAGTGTTTAACAAAACATTGTGCAACTTATTAAAGAAGGTGGTGGCAAAATCTAAGTAAGACTGGCATGAAAGACTGGGAGAAGCACTTTGGGCTTATCAAGCCACCTACAAGACACCAACGCAGTCAACTCCTTATGCGCTCGTGTATGGTGTAGAGGCTGTATTGCCTTTGGAAATTCAAATCCCATCACTTCGCATCGCTATACTCGAAGGCTTAAGTGAGGATGAAAATCACAAACTCTACTTAGCAGAGTTAGAGTCTCTTGATGAGAAAAGACTTCAGGCGCAACAAACACTGGAGTGTTTTCAAGCGCGTCTATCATGAGCGTTCAACAAAAAGGGTCAACCTCGCTCGTTCTAGGTTGGGGATCAAGTGCTCACAGTAAGAAGGCCGATCATCATGACGCATAGGTCGGAGAGCAAGTTCACCCTTAAATGGGATGACCCTGATGTTGTTCATGAAGTCTACTTGAATGGTGCCTATAAGATAGTTGAAGCAGGAGGATTACGAGTAGGACTAATAAACGACAGGTTTTTGAAGTGCTATTACCCTTGAAAATTGGTTGTAATCTCCTAGGTGTGAGCCTAAATTGCTCATCGAAAATAAAATGTAAAGACAAATAAAAAATCTTATAATACTCCTGGCCGCAAGAGTCTAAACTGTGAACGACTAAAAAAAATAAATAAAAGAAACTTGTACTACTCCTGACCCACAAGAGTATAAACTATGAACGGCAAAACAAATACTTGAAGCACAATTGGTTGAACTACATTATGACTTGATCTCATTGAAAAAATATAATTTTCTTGAGTGTGTAGGAAGCTTGGTGAATAAAATTAGAAAGCACACTCAGAAAAAACATAAGAAAGAGATGAAGAAGTGGCAAAAATATTACTATTGCATAAAGAGTATCAAGAGTTCACTAACATGAACAATCCAAGTGCAAGTACAATAAGCTAAGCAACCTAATCAAATAGTGCTCATCCAATTATTGGGGTTTAGTGAGAGTTGCAACTCTAGGACATCGTGCTCATGTTCCTTCAACTTCTCAGCCTCTTCATGAGATAAGGTGGACAGAGCTTTAAGGTTATCAAGAGCTTGTTTCTTCTCAATGACTTGCTTCTCGGCGGTGGTAACTAATGACAATTTGGCTTCAATGTCACTCCAAAATATTTGTTCCTCTTCATAAGCAATACAAAGCACCTCTTCTAGCTAGACTACTTTTTAAGTTGCACTCTTATGTTTGCCCTTTATGGTATCTAGTTCTTTCTGCACTGCGATAAGATGGGACTGCACTTGGTTGACTTGTTCATTGCAAGCGGCCTTCTCTTTACCCAAGGCATCCGGATGTCGAAGTGTCAAGGCCGCTTGTCTGAGTGCCAAATAGGCTGATACACTGCTCACATAATCATCTAGTCAGCTTCCTCAGAGGATTTGAGTCTCTATTGATACGTTCAATGCTTTTGTACATCATAGGGGCGCTCTCATACACTTTTAATACGTCATCAAATGACACATTTTTCAAAGCATTCAGGTACCCAAAACCTATAGCCTGTATGCCGCAAGTAATGATACTTTGAGAAGCAGGACCCGCTCGAAAAGAAGTGGCAGAAACCACCGCAAATGTAGATTTTCCTTTCACGACCTCATGGCTGGTGATTTTCTCGACAACAGTGGATATATTTTTGTCGCCAGTTGAAAAGATGTCGGTCCCTCTACTAAGTACTCACTATGGATTGGTGATGTAGGTAATGTTTTGATCCCTTTTGAGACTGATCCTCCAACTCCCTCAGGGTATGCCAACCTCTTTGCAACTTCTATGTCCTTCCACCATGAAGACTGGCCTTAGCGGTTGACAACTTGACTGCAAGATTAACCTCCTCAAGCAATTACTTGTCTATGATAGGGGTGGCTTCCTGTACTAAATCGAATGTGCTAATCTGTATCAAACAAAAAAAAGTGTAGAAAGATCAAGCCGTTAAAATTTTAAAAAATGGTTGTGATGAGCCTCGCAAGATTCTATACAAAGAAAAGAACAAGTTACGTCGTCAAGGTTAGGCATGTCTGAATGGCTTGTGATGTCATTGAAAAAACTATCTCCAAGAGGCACTCTGGAAGTATCAGCAGTGACGGTCTTACGTTTTTTATGCCCACGATGTTTAAAGTTAGCTTCTGAATCCTTATCACTATCATCATTTTTGATAGTGTCCCCCTGTCGATTAGCAACACGAGTATCAAGGGACTCGCCGATCTGTTTAGCATCAGAATCTTGGTCCTCAAAATCAGATCCCTCCTTTGAAGTATTAGCCCTTGTGTTCTTAGACTTCGAGGGGTCATGTCCTGTAGTCAGCTGAAAAAGAGCAACGTTGGCCCTGAGGTCACTTATTGTCACCTTAGACCACCAATTCTGGTATTTCTTAGTTATGAACTTATTAAGATGTAGCGAACGGCTCGACAACGTCACTATCGACTTAGTGTTCTTAGATAGGATGGCAATCCAAAAGTATAAGGCATCATTGTAGGATGTGGTTTGAGTGCGAGGGTCAAGTTTAAGCGCACCCAATAGCTCCTGCCAGAAACCAAATTGTCTGCTAAATCGATGCAGGCTATAAGGCGTGACATAAAAAGTCATTGCACAATGAAGAGGTAGGTAACCAGAACGGATAGGTAGCTGAGCTTCTCATAACCAAGAGTTCTATTGTCATTCGAAGTCTCATATTTATTTGTGCTAAGCATGTTGCAACCTAAATCAACAATCGCCCCTTTATAGATATGTCTTCGAGCATCCTTAAAACTCTTTGCGCCTCCAAAGCCAGAATAGTGTACCATTAGAGGACCTGCTGGAGTTGGATCGAGTATATAGTGGGTGTTGAAGTAACATGCTAGCCAACCATATACATAATGAGCAGGAAAAAATAACACGGAATCTGAGGGTTCCCGCACTAAAAATACCACTCATGCCAGGATAAATGCTCGCCAGCACTGGTACTGTAAGACACTATATGCATCCGACCGAAATACTGCTAGCCACTTCGAAGGTGCCAGGACGAATGAATCCTTTTCTATCTTTAGGAAGAGCAAAAATGCATAACCAGCATGAAAGAAAAGCAGCTATATAGGTGCTCTCTCATCTATCAATAGGAACTTCAAGCGCATCAAAGACAGCGGATTCTTCTCGAGTTCAAGGTAGGGTTGCAGGTTGAATGTCACCTGAAGGATTATGAGTTGACTTAGGTCGTGATTTGACAGGACGTGACTTGGAAGAGCTTCACCACCTCGGGAAGGACTCTTGCTTAACTTGTCTCTGGCACCAAAAATCTATCCAATGTTCTGCTCAAATCCCTCAGTCACGGGCATTTTTAAGAGGGCTATAAGCAACAAATAAGTATCTATGTGTGGCCTAGATTAATCTCTGATTGTTTTGATGACGTTGATATAATGCATCCCAGCTAGGCACTGCCCCATCATAAATTTTCCCGTAAATAGGGAGCCCACCAAGTTTATACAAGTCCCATAGAGGTATCGACATTACTCTGGATATAGCATGCAAGGTGTTGGTCTCAGGGCACCAAGCCTCACAAAAGACGCGAATAACATGAGGATCACAATCATAAGGATATAATGAAGCATACACTGCATCAAAAAGGCGGTAACTCCTCAATTGGGATTCGAAGCATGAGAGAATGTGTTCTACTCACTCCCAATATTTTAGAATGAAAGACAATTCCCCAAATATCTTTAATGTTGGCCCCCAACGAGCTTCACCGGAAATAATTTTTCGCCTAAGTAGTAGGAAAATGGTGATGGTGCAGCTATTATCATAGTTGGCGCTATAAAGAAGGCAGATATCATCTTGCGTTCTATATGCAGCCTTGGTAGTCAACGGTGACACAAAGTCAGAACGAGGGACGGTGCGTATCTGCTCAAGCTTGGGATGAAGCAATGATCGGTAAACAATAAATATGCTGCCCATCTCTGCTTTCATCTCTTCATGTTCTACGACAGAAAGATAAATCTCTTGTATTCCTTAAATCATACAATGATTGAGCACTTGTTAAAAAAAAAACAAGTGGTTAGTTTTGTAAAAAAAGGGGAAAAGAAGCCAAAAAAAAAATAAAAATTCGCAGATTAGTTTTCATTGATATGAAATCCTCAACAGGCTCATTAGCATGGTTCAATCCTCTGGCGACACTTCCCATTGGCATGTGCAAGGGCTCTCTCCTCAAAGTCTAAAGACCGAGTCTGATCGCCCTCATACACAACAAGTCTTCAAGTGCTACGTCTCGCGGACATATGCGAAGGCTCTCTCGTCAAGGTTTGAAGACCAAGTCCGATTACCCCAACACACAGCGAGTCTTCAAGTGCTACGTTTCACTGGCATATGCAGAGGCTCTCTCCTCAAGATCTAAAGACTGAGTTTGATTACCACAGTGCACAACGAGTCTTCAAGTGCTACACCCGTTGGCATGTGTAAGGGCTCACTCCTCAAAGTCTAAAGATCGAGTCCAATTATCCTCATGCACAATGAGTCTTCAAGTACTAGATCTTGCTGGCATATACAGAGGTTCTCTTCTTAAGGTTTAAAAAAACCGAGTTCGATAACCCTTGCGCACAACAAGTCTTGAAAAGGATCAACCTATAAATAAACAACCACAATGCAAAAGAAGAAAGGATGTCTGGTGCCACGGTACATATTATTAATGACAATTCGAACAAAATTACGAGATCAAAGGGCCAAAAAAAAGAAAAAAAGAGAGTAATGTATGCATGATAGGGGACAACTGCCCTTTGATATTCTTTGCTCAAACTATCTGTAACGATGTGACTCTAAAAAAGTATAGGATTGCTTCCTATATATTATTAAAAAAACAAGGTTCAATTATTTTCGTGAGAGTTGTTAAGTATCGTCTAAAAAAAAAATAATCATAATCATAACAAGGGGTAAAGTGTGAAAGAAATCAACTGTTGTTCCCCCCAAAAAAATTTGTCTAGTAAAGAGGGCGAAGGTGCAGTGAGCAAAAGAAAAACGAAAGCAAGAAAAAGAGAACAAAAACAAAAGGAAGGCGGGCAACTTTATAGAAGCAAATTACCTCCAAGTGTTGCTCCGGTAAAGTATTTTCTATCAAGCAGTCCTCCGGTCCTGAGGGAATTGGTACGAGTGCGTCTTAATTGCTGATACGCTCTACAGCCGGCTACTGGTTCTGCAAAAAGGAAATAAAGGCATTGATCATCAGCTGTGTGACCATAACGTCTAGGTGCGACGATGCATCAAAGAAGGAGGAAACAATGTGCCAAAGAAAAAGAGTACAAGCGATTTGCAGAGGAGGCGACATAAAAAAAAATAATAAGAGCAACGACTACTCCATCGAGCATGAATTTCAAGATTTCGGTTTGCTATTAAAGCAATGATCAACGATCACCAGGGGTCGCGTATCAGGAAAAAAATACCGAGTTGGTGATTCGTTGATGATGGAGCCATGGCCCCCCCCCCCAAAAAAAAGGAAGGGTTCAAATGCTCCTTCAATCAAAAGTGGAGCATCACTCTTATGATATATCAAGATCACGATTTCAATTTACAATCATTATATTAAGCAAATATGGATCTATAATCAAGAGACTACTACATATTGTATATGAGCAAAGTTTTGAGAACTTGAAGAACTAAAAAAAAAAAAGGGATGAATGACAAATCACTGAGGCTGCCTGAGAAGCTCTGCATGTGCTGCCCAATTCATCAATGCAAGTTTTATTTATATATGATGTGTACGTGGCTATGTACGGGGATACAAGCTTAAGACGATGGGAAAAAATAGGCATAACTAAATTCTATGGCATTGAAATTGGAAAGTGAATTTTATTAATTAAGATTCATGACATTTGTTGATCGATGTTTCCAAATAATGCCAAGAGACAATTCTGAACATAAAATTTCGGAAGCATCAAGCTTAAGGCAACATGCTCCTTCACCTGATTTTGGTGCAACGTGTGCCTTCTAAAGATTGAGCCAAGCCACGCCGCCTTCTTAAAAATGGGTGCTACACAAATAAAATCTAGGAGCTTGCCTCTTGATAACCTCTTGGGATCAACATGCATGTCTAATTTCAAATAATATTACAATTTGTGAGGTGTTGAGACAATAACAATATTTGGGAACTCCTTGAGACGAGCACATCATTATTATGAAGGATGACAGTCAAGTCAACATTTTAATGAGTGGGGCTCAATAACTTGTGGGTCTTTTAAAGTCAACATCCTTTTCGAGACAAGTCGGAAAAAAAATATCGACACGTCAGCCGCATTTAGACACTTCACATTGTGCACGCGACGTAGTCTTGAGGGGGTAATTTGTAGCCACAAAAAAAATATGTGCCACGTCACTAAATAATTTAAGTTAATTAATGTCAGTCAGTCCGATTAATTAATTTAATTATTTAGGTCCAAACAACTACCAAATCAACGACCCAACAAAGTCTCAAGTCAATGGCTTAGTAAGAGTATCAAGTCAGTGGCTCAGTTGCCTATCAAGTTATCAATTTAAATAGACTCCCAAGTCAACGACGCAAGTTCAATGCCCATCTATTGACCCAGGAAGATTATTAATCCGTAAACCCTAGAAGAGAGGACAGACTCATCCCTATAAATATTTCAACGCCCTTATTCGAAAGGAATTTTCTCTGACAGAGGAGCCTCTAGAAAGAGACAACAAGCATATCAAAACATGTTGTTTACTCTAGAGATTGAAGTATACACTTGATCAAGACTCAAGCTATTTCTGCCCTCCATCAGGTCATAAACAAGGGATCGAATAAGAGAAGTTTAATTTGTTCATTTGTAACAAAATATTCAGAGATTGTACCCATTTTATTATAAATATAAAAATTGAATTTGTTCCATATTCCTTATCTTAGTTCGATTTAGAATTGAAATTTGTGGTTATAGATGCATTTTTAAAAATAAAACTCAAGTTTAAGAAAGACAACATTAAATTACTGAGAATACTATGGTTTTCCTTTATTCCTTTGCTCTCACTGTCAATATGGTTATTTCATATAATCATGATCCTTTTAAACTTTTAAAAAAAATCATGTAGCGACAAACCACATAATATCTTAAAACAAAAAAAAAATAAATAAAAAACTTCTTGACTAACAAAATTAACAAAGATAGACTGCACATAAAAAATTCAGGTACGTATAATTAAGGTGATTTCATAGGAAATAACGTCAGAAAAGAAGTGCTATTATTAAGTCTACAGAACTCAGTATAGCATCGGCCCAACAAAAACGTATGCAACAAGACACTACTACTTATTAATCGGGAAGTGGTAGCTATCGTGCAATGCACGGGTAAAAAAACTAGTATATATATAAAAGGAACCATCACTATTCAAGAAAGATTAAAAAACAGGTTGCCTTAAAAAGATCATTCAAAATTAATCATAAAAACAGTTAATAAGACAAGGAGTAGATAAAAACAATTGATAACAGTATATGCTAATTAATTAATTTAATAGTATAGACAGTTAATTTCACAGTTAATACTATAATACTATTTTATAGTGTTATTAATTATTTGCATTTCAACTTTACAAAGTTATATTTTTTTAAATAATAAGGTATTAAAATGGAATTTGTTATTCTTGACCAACTATTAATTGCTCTACTATTTATCCACACTGTTTTAATGAAACAATATTAATAGTTAAATATTAAAATAGTTGACTGTCAAATATAAACAACAAATTAACTGTCTATACTCTACTATTTATATATATTGTAATAGGGTTGAGTCAATGTCAACTAATAAATTATAGTAAAGCACCCCATGGATATTTTTTTTTTTCTTTTTAGGGTTAATTGATATTTATTCCTGGAGAATATTGATCCTGTAATCTCAAAAATGATTATTCCTGTAATATATCATAATAATTAGGGAAATCCTCATATAGATTATAATTATCATTCCTTAAGTTAAATATATATGTCCTATATATCAATCAATTATATGCATATTATTATAATATGTGCAAATAAAATATACATGACCTATATATCATTAAAAAGGGAAACAGCATGCCCCAACAACCAAATTAATGTGCCCAAGCTAGTAAATTTATTGTCCAAGCACCCAAATTTGGGGACTATTGCAACTTATTTTTAGATTTAGATAGCTAGGGTTTTGAATACAAAAAGACAAAAGAAATAAATGAAAATAAATATAAACAAAAATAATATATGCATTTTAGTGATTATCTTGAGCTCTCAATTTTGAATTTGTTCCTGAAATAGAGTGCATGATATTGGAAAATTCATAGTAATTTCGGGGTAATAGTTGCCTTATTACTAGAAATTTTCGATTTTCAACATATTTATTCTAGTCAAATGCTTTCCCCTTTCCCTTCTCAGCCATCCATCATATTCTTGAGAACTGATCATTCATTATAATTTTTCTTCTTCCATTAATATTAAATGCTATAGATTTAGTTATTATTTTTCTTACTTGAGTTCTACTTTCATTCCTTATTACACAATGTATGATTGAATTATGATTTGTGATTTGATTATACAATTTCTATAAGGAATTTAATATATGCGTTTTTTTCTGTGATATACTAAATTTAGTTTATTTGTAAAATCAAACCCCTTCCCCCCTCCTCCTGAAAAAGGAAACCGAATATAAAAATACAAAAGAAAACACAAAATAAAACCAAACGAAAAAAATCCATTCAATTCACTTAGCAGAATTGAATATTGAAGTAATTAAATTAACAATACAACATCGTATAAATAAAAGTGGATAAATTTATAAAGCGTTGTGATTTCGCTATCCAATAGAACTATAATAAGATTATGTCTTTCATATTTAATATTTAAATATTAAATTTTGATGTACTAAATTTAATATATTTGTAAAATCAAATGCTTTTCCGTTCCTATTGAAAAAGGAAATTGAATACAAAAATACAAAAGAAACAAACAAAAATCAAATCAAATGAAGATTAAAAAAAATCCATTTAATTCACTTGGCAGAATTGAATATTGAAGTAATCAACTTAGCAATGCAACATCGCATAAATTAAAAAGTACATGAATTTATAAAGAGTTATGATTTTACTGTCCAATATAACTTTAGTTAGATTATGTCTTTCACATTTAATATCTAAATATTGAATTTTAAAGCTACATTGGAGACAACGATTTGTTAAACATAATATATTTAAGGAATAAAAGAGATATTACCAAATGAAATGTTGTTACGACATAAACTCTTTTACCTTTCCTTGAACAAAATCTACTTCCATTTCTAAAAATTGTTTAAACCCCAATTGAATAACGTTGTATGATAACAACATAACAAATTACATAAATACTACTTCTGCTATCTTCAATACATAACATTTTACTCTGTTAAACTTAGACCTACAATTACAAAGGTAATTGTACAGTTAAACACATTACAAGTGACATAAATAACTAAGCATAAGATTTTTCCTTTATAGACTTTGCATGCATGACTTTAAAACTATAGTATCCTTATACAAACCTTCATGCAGTCATGGATAGAGACCCACCAAGTAGTCAAAGAATTGAAAATGGTTAAGAAAATTGGCTAGCTCGGCTTAGTGTAAGATGGAGGCTATTTGCACGATGTAATCAAGATGAGATAGCTGCACGATATATACAAGAACGTGAATGATATCAAGCAAAAGCCAAAGCATTACAATTGGCCATATCCCATTGTGCAGCAAACACCAATATTCTACAAAGTGAACATCAAGCACCACCTACCACTCTGAACTCTAATCGGCATAGAAAATTTATAGAGTGATGGTCATTCACAAAAAGGATGGTTTCATGTAGCCACTACAAAGCTACTATGTGATCAGGTGAAAAGATTAGAAGCAGTGACATTTCTCAGCTGCGATTCACCTTATGTTGTCAAAATGGGTGAGTCATATTGTCAAGTTTACCTCCAGCTCCTCCTCCTCTAGACACATTACTGAATGATCGAAATTTCACCCGACATATTAGAGCGTACAACTCAATGTTATCATTTACTTCAATGGGTGGAACGATCGACTACTCTGTAATGGCTAGTCATGGTCCTTACTCCTTCTGTATCAGTGGGTAAAACTACCATCACATTAGTTCTTTACTCCCGTCATAAGGAAGAAAGCCAAGATTTGCTCAATTGTACATCATGATACACACAATGAAGTATAGAATTCATACAGGGCTTTGAATAGCTAGTGAAATGTCAACGGGGTTGATCTGGCAATTTTGGAGGCATTACAACGAATGCTTAACTTAGTAAATCCTAATGTAAAGGTCTTTCAAAATGCACAGGATATCTTACATGCCAACAACCTTGTTGACTTAAGAACACACATCATCAAAGCACGACCAGGATGCCAATACACAAGGTCCATAGCAGATGGAGTGATAGCTCTCATAGTAGATGGTGAGCATACTGATGGGAGAACCCGAGACATCATTGTTTGCAAGATAAAAGGAAACTTGCAGTGATAAGTGCTTAAAGTGTACATCATTTTCTAAAACTGTATGCTTTATGTTATAATTTATACTCTTTTTTCCATTTTATGCTTGGGTATGGTTCTTTTCTGTGTTTTACAGGTTTTGGACCTTCTTATCCTAGATTTGACCCATAAATGAGTGTATTTTTTTACTCTTCACGGATACCCCTGAGTTGCCACGTCCAGGGAAGATAGAAGAAAAGAAGAATGCCGAGGCAGTGAAAAACACGGTCTGTCCGTGATGAGTCCCACGGTCCGTGGTGTCTCTATTTTCTACGAGGCTTTTTGTTTTCTCGCATGCTCTTCGACTTCCTAGTGGCTATTATTCCATTATTAAGTGTGGCTGTTCATCTTCCAGAATTTTACTATAAAAAGGGGGCCTCTCATCCTGACACACACCCCATCATCTCATCTTATACTCCTTTCCTCTCCTCAAGTAGATTAGGATTAGTTTACAGATGAGAGAGAGAGAGAGAGAGAGAGAGAGAGAGTTGAAGCGAAGATTTTGCAAGGATTCCATTCCAAGTTTGCATGATGGTTCAAGCACGATTTTTTGGCTAAGTATTTCTTCCATCTTCTCTTCTCTTTCGTCTTTAGATTTATCATTTTAGAGTAGTTAGTTGTTTAATCTTTGATTATGTGTGAGTAGTTTATTTTTGTCTAGGGATTTAGTAGTTTGTGGAAATTGTTATTGGATCATGTTTCAATTTATAGAATTATGCTTATTTTCATAATTGGTTTGATTTCGTTCTATCAAGTGTTTGATATATTGTGAGTTGATTTTTGGCCAAAATTTGCTTGCCCACTTGAAACAATCGAGTGAACATTCGAAAGACGACATTTGGTTGTTGGACTGCTTGTTAGAACCTATCATTGCATCGTCTCGGAAAAGAGATTATCAAGTTAGGAGGACTCAAATTAAGCAATCAAAAATATTAAACTTGGATTAAGTAAAATTAGTTTAAAAGAACCACTTTTGCTTAGTTTAGGCAAATTTGGTTGAGTTCGAAAGCATAGATTGAATTTTTGTATAGATTGTAATTCCTCGAAATTAACCAATTAGAGAAAGGCACATATTTATCATTCTGATTCAATTCCCTTTCATAACTACAAAAATTCCTAGGCGTTTTTCCTATATTTGATTTAGAAAAGTTTATTTGCAATTGTTAATAAAAACCACTTGAATTAGAATTTTGCTTACCATATCTTGAGGGAATATAACCCAGTAGTTCAACCTAGTCTCTGTAGGATCGACCTTGAATGCTATAACACCCCCGTGTGCTTGCGGCCGTATCAAGTTTTTGGTTCCATTGCCGGAGACTAATGTTGAATATTGGGTTTTTCTTGATAGGTTTGACTAAGTATTTTGTTTTTCTTTAAAAAAACCAAAAAAATTGAAAATTAACCAAAAAAAGGAAAAAAATAACAACAATGGCAATTTTTGATTTTCTCCAATTCAAGCATGAATTATTTTAGAGGTATTTTAAGTGTTTAGATGTATTTCTTGCTCAATGTGGTTATTATGTGGGTAAATGGAAAATATTGGATATCGTTGATGAGGGTGTGAATAGTAAAATTCACATTTTTTTAGAGTATTGGGATTTTTGTGGTAAAAATATTGATGATGCATGGTATTTGCTGAAGTGGATTGTTTGGGATTCATTTGAGTTTGAGAAGGCTAGTGGTGTTTGTAGATATTCAATTTCTGATCCCTGTACATTTTATTCTATATGTTATTATGCCCCCTTTTGGTGTGAATTGTGTAGTTCTTCTAACCATGAAACTAATTCATATCCTTATTGTGCTTGCTATTATCAACCTGACTTTGTATTACCTTGGGACAATACTGATGTTGTCCTGAACTTATATGATTCATCCTTTCCTTTAGCTCAGTGCACAGGGCTCGAGGTGGATGAGCCTTTTGGGATTGTTGCTAAGTCTAGTGTCGTTGATACATGTTTTGAGTCGGAAGATACTTTTGATGAAGTGCATGATCTAGATAAGACTCCTTTAAAGGGGTGTCGTCATAAGTATGTGCATAAGGAGTTTCCTAGCCTTGGTTTTATTTATGTTTTCCCCAATCCACTTGATCATTTCCATATTTCACCTATTTGTTCATTACCCTCTATTTCCCCAAGTATTCTTTAGATGTGCCCATTGATAATCCCTAGATTTGTGATTCTGATGTTGATTTGGGCTCTGAGGATAACATGCTCAATATGCTTGTTGGGAATGGTCATGATTATGTGTCCCTAGGTCACTTAAGAGGGTATAATCCCTCTACAGATCCTTACTGTGTAACCCTAGAAGACTTGCTTAGGAAAATCATATGGACTACATTCTTTAATTCTTTCTATGATTTTTTTATGGGCTTTGATAAGGTTAAGAGGATACTTATTGTCTTTAGTGTGATTTTAGTTATTACCTCTTACCTTTTATTGTCTAAATTGCGGTCCCAGGAGTTTGATAATCTTTTACAAGCCTTAACAGAGTCTACTTTCATGAGCTGAGTCTTGACATTGTGATGAAGTGGCTGATCCTCCATGTGCCCCGGTTATTATGAGGCCGCATAGCATAGGTGCACTCTGCATCTAACTTGGTGAGATTGTTTTCTTTTATTCCCATTCTCTAAGTTTTCCTTCCTTTGAATAATAATGCTTTATCTAAGCATGGGGGAAGGGTAGTTTCTATGTTTTTCTATTTCAGTTTTTAGTTTGCATACTTTTTAAAGCATATAGTTTTCGATTTCTTTTTGTTTGCATTAGTGTTTTGCATTTAGTTGATTTTTAGGTTTGCATTTTTGATTTGCATATAGAGATCGTGAAGATTGGTTTGAGATAACCTCCAATGACATGTTTGTTAGGCAAAATAGCTTTCATGAGTTTGAGTAACTTTTGATGTGTAATCCCTGTTGGTGCCACAAAATTTTTAAGGTTTTGTAATTATTTCTTGCTTTGACCCTTATCTTGATTGAGAACTTTGTTATCCCCTTGAGTCATTAGCACTAATGTTGGTACATGAGCTTCATTTTATGAGCTAATTGTGACTTTGGTAGATATCCTGTGAGATTTTGAGCCTTATCTTGACTAATTCATTATATTTAGTCTCATATTTCTTTCATGTGAGCTTCTATGTTGCATCTCTAGAACTTACCTAGATTCTTATTCAAAACCACATTAGCATGTGCATATTTGATGATATGATAGATGTATTTCTTTTTTTGAATATTTTAGCCACATAGCCAAATAGCCTACTTTTGTATTACATGTTTTTTTTTCCCCTTTGCTAGCCCCTTTGAGCTTGTATTCGTCTTTGTTGTGATCCTTTCATATTAGCACTTGGCCAAACACATATTCTAACCTTTAAGCCAAAGTCTATGGAGTATCACTTCATCTATCTAGTGGGTGGTTTTGAGGGTAATTGAGTTTAACGAGGCTTTAGTATGTTAGTTTATTGAGGGATTGATGATATTGAGCCTTTGGAATTGGATGCCTCTTGTTTGGGTTGCATACATAAAAATTCAATTGTGAGTTGATGGTTAGTGATCCTATGCCTTTCAGTAATGCAACTTTCCTTTCATTTCCCGAAAAAGAAAAAAAAAACAAAAAAAAGTAGGAAAAGAAAAAGTAGAAGAAGAAAAAAATCACGTTGCAAAAAAAAAAAACATAGGAAAAAACAGAGGAAAAAAAGAAAATCGTAGAAAAAAAAGCGAAAAAAAACTAAGTGTTTGGCATGGGATACGTACATAGCATGTGTTCCTTCTTTGTCAACTCATTTCCTATGTAATTGAGTGGGATATGTTCATTGTATTTTGGAGTTTGGAGTGTTGGTGAACTTACTAGTTCTTTGGTGGTTGGTTGCTCCCTAGTCACTTGGCTAAATAGCTCCATATTGTCCAAATGCATTTGTCCACTCTTTTCCCTTAACCCTTATAGCCCACATTATAACCCAAGTAAAGTCCTCTTGATTGTCTTGTGCACGTTGTATTCTTGTCGTGGAGAATTGGAGAGTCTTGTCAACTATATGGTAGATTGCATCGTTGGAATAATTCTTGAGTGAACCTATACTATATTTCAAGCACATGAGCGGGAGTGTTCCACATTTTCCAAAAATGAGATTCTACCAGTCCATTTGGCTCTACTCAATCTCATATGCTTGCATGACATGCTTTTTGGTTCTTTGGGGGTGCTCAAATTTGACATTGAGCTCGTGGTCTTATACTTTTTCAAAAATCTTCTTTTCCTTCTGATTTTAAAATGCTTTGTGCAATACTGGGGCTGCCGTTGATTGTCATTCTTGCTTGTGACATGCTATGGTTTGCCTATTTTAAAGAGGTTGTTCCGTTGCATCTTCCCTGGTTAGCTTTATCTAGTATTTGCTTGAGGACAAGCAACGGTTTTAAGCATGGGGAAGTTTGATAAGTGCTTAAAATATATATCATTTTAGGGTCATTTTACTGCATTTCTAGGAAAAATTATATGCTTTATGTTATAATTTATACTCTTTTTCCTGTTTTACGCTTGGGTATGGTTCTTTTCTGTGTTTGGCAGGTTTTGGACCTTTTTATCTCAGATTTGACCCATAAATGAGTATATTTTTGACTCTCCATGGATACCTCTGAGTTTCCACTCCCGTGGAAGAAAGAAGAACAAAAGAATTCTGAGGCAGTGGACAACACTGTCAGTCTATGGTGAGTCCCATGGTCCATAGTGTCTCTATTTCCTGCGAGGCCTTTTGTTTTCTCGCAAGCTCTTTGACTTCCTAGCGGTTATAATTCCATTATTATTGTCTTCCAGAATTTACTATAAAAGGGGGGGCTCTCATCCTCTCGCACACCCCATCATCTCATCTTATATTCCTTCCCTCTCTTCAAGTAGATTAGGATTAGTTTAGATTAGAGAGAGAGAGAGATAGAGTTGAAGTGAAGGTTTTGTAAGGATTCCATCCCGGGCTTGCACAACGGTTCAAGCGCAGCTTTTTGGCTGAGCATTTCTTCCCTCTTCTATTCTCTTTCCTCTTTAGATTTATCATTTTAGAATAGTTAGTTGTTTAATCTTTGATTATGTGTGAGTAGTTTATTTTTGTCTAGGAATTTAGTAATATGTGGAAATTGTTATTGGATCATATTTTAATTTATAGAATTGTGCTTATTTTCATGATTGGTTTGATTTTGTTCTATCAAGTGTTTGATGTATGGTGAGTTGATTTTTGGCCAAAATTTACTTGCATACTTGAAACAATCGAATGAACATTCAAAAGATGACATTTGGTTGTTGGACTGCTTGTTAGAACCTATCATTGCATCGTCTTGAAAGAGAGATTATCAAATTGGGAGGACTCAAATTAAGTAATCAAAAATATTAACTTTGGATTAAGTCAAATTAGTTTGAAAGAACCACTTTTGCTTAGTTTAGACAAATTTGGTTGAGTTCGAAGAATAGACTGAATTTCTGTATAGATTACAATTCCTCGAAATTAACCAATTAGAGAGAGGCATGTGTTTATCATTTTGATTCAATTCCCTTTCATAACTACGAAAATTACTAGACGTTTTTCCCATATTTGATTTAGAAAAGTTTATTTGTAGTTGTTAATCAAAATCACTTAAATTAGAATTTTGCTTACCATATCTTGAGGGAATATAACCCAGTAGTTCAACATAGTCTCTGTATGATCGACCTTGAATGCTACTACGCCATCGTGCGCTTGCAGCTGTATCATATAGTGTATACATGAAACTTACCCATCTTATATGCCTCTCCAATATCCTCTTTCGTTTCCATATGGAACCGATTATTGATCAATACATTCCTTGTGCTGAAGGGTCAAGCAGCATTAGGTCATATTGCACAATGCGAGAGTTCTATGCATTCTTGACATAATATCAAGTGAATGAGTGGAACATTTTACTTTGTTGTGGTCGTTTATTTTTACAATTCATTGTTGATTGTTATGCTGCAATAGAAGCATGGAGATTGAATTACATATGGCATCACCAAGGCATACTCCAAGCAGATTTGTACAGTGGTCTATAAGATGCAATTACTGCTAGAGAAAATGACCTTAGTCCAAATGGAAGGAGGTTAGTATTACCTGCAACTTTCACTGCAGGCCTTGTTACATGAGGAAATACGTTTTTGACGCAATGACCACATGTTGTTAATTGGGCTATTCAGATTGATTTGTAACATGTACTTGCAATCCTAACTAGCTAGAAATCATGAAAGCACTATCCCAATAACCTGGCCAATACGGCAGTGATCGAATTAACATTGTAGCTCGAGTATTTCGATTAAAGCAGAAAGAGCTGACTCGGGATTTTAAAGAGAAAAATTTATTTGACAGAGTCATTGCAGGTAAGTTTCTCCCCAAACTGTGTTTTTTTGATAATAGTTGCTCAAATATCTGCCATGCAAAACTAAGGAAAGTAATTTGGGTTTCACTTAACAACCAAATTCCTTCATTTTAAACATACATATCACTATTTATTCTGTCACTCAAGTTTGTCATTTCTCCTATTCACAGATATACGTGTTATTGAATTCCAAAAGCGAGGCTTACCGCATGCTCATATTTTGCTTAACTTAGCAAATGAGGACAAGCTAACTTGTGCAGAAGATATAATGTTATATGCACTGAGCTAGTTGATAATGTTAGTGACCCTTTAGCATTTGAAACAGCTACACAGCACATGATTCATGGTCTATGTGGTAATGTTGTTTCTTATGCCTGATGCATGGATAGTAGTAAGTGCATAAAACATTATCCAAACACCTTCTCTATTGAGACCATTATTAAAGAGAATGAGTTTGTCAAATATAGGCATAGAGACAATGGTAGAAGTGTAACAATTTATGGTATGAACATTGATAATAGGTGGGTTATACCGTACAATCGTGACCTTTATGTCAAATATGATGCCCATATAAATGTTGAGCACTGTGCTCAAAAGAAGGTTATTAAGTATCTTCACAAGTACATGTGCAAGGGCCCTAATTAAGCAACTTTTGTTATTGAAGACAAAGCTCACAGTACCGAGGCTGGAACAGGTACTCGATATAGGCGGGTTGATGAAATATAAATAGTATTTAGATTATCGTTATGTCTCACTCTTAGATGCAATTTGGAGAATATTTGAGTTTGATATAACACATCGTTACCAATCTGTTGAATTGGTACAATACCACTTACCAGGATAATAATACATTGTCTTCAACGATCAAAATGAACTTTATAATGTGGTAAATCAAGCAACAGAGAGGGTGATAGTGCTCAATTGTGGTTTGGCACAAATAGTAGATATGAATGCAAGAAGATATTCCTATGCAGAATTCCAGGCTTATTACGTATGGAATAAGTGCCTTAAGAAATGGACTATAAGACAATAAAAGGTTTGCATTGGTCGATTATCATATGCTCACCCTAACATGGAGGAAAGATATCATCTCAGAATGTTATTGTATATTGTTTGGGGTGCAACATGTTATGAAGACTTAAGAATTGTTAATGGAACCCTACGTTCAACTCTTAAAGAAGCTTGCTTAGCACGTAGGTTGTTAGATGACACTAGCAAGTGGCATGAAGCATTGACAAAAGCATCAATATGGGCAACTTCGGCTAAACCTAGGAGTATGTTTTGCTCAATACTTATGTTCTCAGAAGTGTCACAACCTGATCAATTATAGGAAGCATATTGGGAAGATCTCGCTGAAGCCCTTCTTAGAAGGTTATAATGAGAGCAAAGAAATCCCCAATTAGAGATAAGTATAGAACATATGAGAAACCTTGGATTGTATGAGCTTAAGTTAATTTTGAACAAAAATGGAAGGTGACTAAGGGACTATCCTTCTATGCCTTTACATTCACCTGATATGTTGCAGTGAATAGGTAATAGACTTATCAAGGAGAAACTTGACTTCAATATAGCAATAGAGAGAGACACCCTTAAAAGGTACCTTCGAACACCAAATCAGGATCAAATACAAGTTTTTCAATCAATAAATATGTCAGATAAATGCAGAGAGGGAGGCTGCTTCTTCATTTGTGGTAGTGGTGGGATAGGGAAGGCATATCTTTGGGAAGACGTATCTTTGGAAAGCTCTTACTTTGTTGCCACCTATGGGAAAAACAACTCATTTGATGTTCAAGATACCAATTGATGTAAATGAGACATATGTTTGCTCAATTTCAAAACAATCTAAATTAGTAGAACTAATAAGGGAAACATCACTGATAATATCGAATGAGGCTCCTATGACTCAAAACTATTGAGTGCACCTTAAGGGACGTTTGTTGGATCAATCAACCTTTCAGGGGGGACATCGCTCATTTTTGGAGGTAATTTTAGGCAAGTGCTGCTGGTTGTAACTAAGGGTAATTAGGCGGATGTAGTTGCAGTGTCAATCTCAAAAGCAATATTTTGGCCTTATTGTACTATAAGACATCTCAGGCTCAACATGAGGCGAATGAATTCAAACTTAAGTCATGCTGAACAAGCACGATTGAGGAGTTTCGACAAATGGGCCCTAAACATTAGTAATGGTTCTATAAAAGGATATCCATTTTTAGGAAGTAGCGAGCCAGATCGGATGCAGATTCCTGAAGAATTCATCATCAACAATGACAACAATGAACTTAAAAATTTGATATAGTTTGTGTACCTAAATTTACTTCAAAGATACCAAGATGAACAATACTTTTTAGATCGTTGTATACTGGCACCATTAAACACAGATGTCGATGATTTGAATTCTCGCATCCCGCTTCCAAGTAGTTGCTGTACATTTTTGAGTTCTTACACATTCTTACCATGTACTACCAATTCTTACATTGATGATATTAATACACTAGATCTGTTACACGGCATGAACTTTTTGGGTTCCCAAATCATGAAGTTGAGCTTAAAGTTGGTTCTCCAGTTACGTTGCTCTTTTAAGAAACCATGATCCTTTAGTTAGCTTATGCAATGGCTCCAGTTTGACTATTCAAAGACTTGGAAGTAAGGTCATCTAAGCAAAAATGTTGACTTGTTGAAATATAAGACAAACGACAACCTTCCTAGGTATTGATCTAAGTCCTTCGGATAAGGATTCACCATTTGCCTTGAAGAGAAGACAATTCCCTTTCAAATTGGCATTTGCAATGACAATTAACAAAAGTCAGGGTCAAACACTGTAACATGTAGGTGCACATCTACCAAAACCTGTATTATCGCATGGCCAATTGTACGTTGTAATCTCTTACGCCACTTCATCTTCAGGGCTAAGGTTTTTGATTTATAATAAAAAGGGTGTGCCTAAGAACATGACCAAGAACATTGTCTACCATCAAGTTTTTAATGACATTCATGATGCTTGGTTAGTCCCAATCCATAAATTATAAAGTTATTATTAGTTAAGTTATTACACATTTGAAAATAGTGTTTTATGTTTATAACTTCATTTAACTTGTTACATCTTGGGCTAATCTATATGTATTTCATTTCTTTCTTTATGATTATAGACATGACAAGTTTAGTACACAATTTAATGTCAATATGTGCCATCAATCCTTGCAATAGATCTGTGATAGTAATTGGTCATCTCATAAGATTCATGACGGTTCGCACTTACGAAGAACGCAAAATGTGGAAAGTTATATTCATGGACTATCAGGTGTCGAGGTAATCTAAGTTCTTAAAATGTGACCAACATGTACATGTATACTGAATATCAAAGCATGATAATGTTTTACAGTGTGATGAGATATTACACAGCATGGAAGGTAATGATGCTATTAATTGGTGGATCTCTATAGTCAAAGCTGGCAAAGTTTACCATATCTCTGAGCTCTCAGTTGATGCTGTAACAATGAAGAAAGGAATGTGGTCATCAATAATTTAAAGTTGGTTGTTACGCCACGAACAAAACTTCTAGATGTCATTCTTGATTGCCTTGATATTCCCTGCCAGCACTTACCACCCTTTGTATTGTTTATCAATGTCCTGCAACATCTTCGGTTATATGACAACATTATATGTAAATATAGTTTACAAATTACAATTTACATATGTCAAACATACTTATATACTTTTCTAGATATTTATTAAATTTTT
>JAKOGI010000111.1:1065000-1105000 GCA_029747015.1 Carnegiea gigantea
AGTTTAAAGAAGATGATACAATTAACATGACCAGTGAAATGAGTAGAATGAGTTTTGAACTCGCAAGGTACAGTGTAGATAGAAGTATGAGTCTAGATAGGAAAGTCATTGGACACAAAACAAGAACTGCTAGTGAGCCAATATATGAGGATAAATTAGTAAAAAATATGACTATGGAGATATTTTATGAAGTCACCAACACAAATCTTAATAGCATATATATCCCAATAAACATATGCTTAGAGGAATATAATAAGTATGAGTTGTGGGCATATATAGATAGTGGTTCTTCTGTATGCTTTGAAAAAAGATCGTTATTTCTAGAATATATGTGCAAAAAAGTCAAAAATCCTTTACAAGTAAGAATAGCTAATAATAGTATTATGAAGCACAATAAAGCACTGGAAGGATTATCCATAGAATTAGGAGGAGTCTACTGCATTATATTAGTTCTATGAGCTACTAATCAACCCTCTCATGATATGATTCTTGAAAGTAACTTTTAGAGGCTGTATTCTCCATACACACAAACCATAAACCAAATAATGTTCACAATAAATGGACATTTAGCTGCCATTGACAAGTTAAGCAATGCTTACACTCATCAGAAAATTGAGTTTACGCACAATCAATGTTGTCAGAAGTTAATGCTTGTGTAACGTGAGATAGCACTAACAATCTCATTACTTAAGTTATCTATTAAAGAGAGATTGTCAAACAGCAAGAGAAATTATGTTAAGAACTCTACTTTGATAATCCTTTAATATTTTGGGATAAAGATAAAACATTTGCTAAAATCACTCTAATAAATCCCAACACTATTATTCGAGTCAAACAAATGGTATATACACACCAAGATATTCAAGAATTTTGATAAATAAATCAAAGAACTTCTGTATAAAGGATTAATTAGGAATAGCGAGAGTTCTCAACCAGTCCCTCTTTCATGGTAACAAATCATGCTGACAAAAAAACAGGAAAAGCAAGAATGGTAATCAATCACAAAAAGTTTAATGATAATATTGTCTTTGATGATTATTATATTCCTAACAAAATGGTCCATTTGTATAGAATTCAAGGAACCTCTTGGTTCTCGAAAATGGATTACAAAAGTGGACATTAGCACATTAAAATGGACGAAGAAAGCATTCCGTTAACAGCTTTTAGTATCCCTCAAGGACATTATGAATGAATAGTAATGCCATTTAGTCTTAAAAATGCACCTCAAGTATTCCAAAGAGGAATGGATAATATCTTCAAGGATCTTAATCACTGTTGTTTAGTGTACATTGATGGTATTCTTGTCTTTTTTAAAACTATAGAACAACATAAAGATGATGTCTTAGCTATCACCCAAAGATGCATCGATCATGGTATTATACTTAGTAAGAACAAGTGCACTTATGCTTAATATGATATTGAGTTTTTAGGTCTATAGATAAAAAAAACTGGATAAATTATTTTACAAAAGCATATCCTTAAAAAAATAAAAAAATTTCCATAAAAAGATTGAAGATAGGAAGCAGCTAGAAAGGTTTTTTAGATGCCTCACATGCTTCAGATTTCATTAAAGATTCAGCTAAACTGAGGAAACCATTGCAGCAAAAACTCAAGAAAGAAGTAAGATGGACATGGACTCCTAGCGACTCAAATATTGTTCAAAACTTTAAAAAGATGTGTAAAAATCTTTTTATTCTTAACTTGCCTAGTGAAGGAGATGATTTATGTTATGTTTTAAACCGCAAGCGCACGGCGTATCTGTAGCTAACAACCGATAAGTGCAGGTTGCATCCATAGGGAAGCTGCTTTCAACTACCAGAACTAATCAACTAACTCAATCTAGGTAGAATAATTCTGGTTGATAAAAACTGAATGCAGCAGTTCTAAGCAGGAATCCAATTCTCAAGCATGAATAAATCACAACCAGCCTATAAAATGGTTCGATTCAACGTAACAGGGGTTAATCCCAACCCAAGATACAGGAATTTAGCCAACAATCATATTGAATGCAATATTTTCAAGCCTTAGTTCAATAGACATGGATGAACAACCAAAACCCTAAAAAGCGATATCGAAAGAGAAAGGGGAAAGAAGCAAACTTGAATTAGTTGTCACTGAAAGGCAATACAATCTTCAATCTTGATAAATTCAATCCAAAAGCATAAATAAACTCTCCTGATGAAAAGTTAGAAATCTCCTCTGAAAAGTGCTCTCAAAAAGAAAAAGAGAGAGAGTCCTTGAAAATTGCATCGAATGGAGTTTAAGTAGCGGCGGCACGGCCGTGCCCTTGGGCACAGGTGACCGTGCCACCCTGGCTGGGGTGGCACAATGGTTTGTGATTTTTCTGCATGGCACGACTGTGCCGGTTGGTGTGGGATCCCCATGGCGAATCTCTAGGTCTAGCCGGTCTCTTTCTTAACTTGCAGCTTGTCATCTTAGCCCTCCTTTCTACCAATGTTAGTGGATTTTCTCGGTTTCCTGACAGGAACTCTTGGAAATGCGAAACACCGCTATATGAGTAAAATTTAGGCCAAGAAGGCTAATTTGACCCCTTTCTCCCCAATATCAAACATGAAAATAATGAAAATAGGAATCAACTGGGGGATAAAATAAGGTCAAAATAAAAGTTCATCAATTTAGTTCTTGGGACAGATGCTAGCAATGAGCACTGTTGTGAGGTACTCAAAGTCAAAGAAGGAGAAAAACCCTACAGATATTGCAGTGGAAGTTCTAATAATACAGAATACAACTATCTCACGATGGAAAAAGAAATCCTTACAGTCATAAGGGAAATTGAAAAGTTCTTAGAATTTGACCCCCCAAAACCTTTTCTTATTCGAACTAATTGCAAAGGAATACTTGGTTTTATGAAAAAGAGTTTACCAAACATGCAAGCACAAGTGTGACTCTTGCATTGGCAATTACGTCTTAACTAGTTTTCCTTCTTTATTGAACATACACAGGAATTGAAGAACTCTCTGGCAGATAGTTTACTCGAGAACTCGCCAATGGTGATCATCAGAGCAAAACTCCTATCGGAAAAAGAGAAAATCCAATATGAATTGCCACTACTACTAGAACGGGTTTCTCATTCTAGTAAAGTCCTTATAGATAATTTAGAACTCCGTATAAAAAGTAGATCACATTTTAGTCTGCTATCTTCTGCCTACTTAATAGCCCAAAGATTTAGCCTTCTAGAGGTGCAAGTTAATTACCTAAGGCGTCCTTATGACATCCAAGAAAAAATAAGTTCTTATGTTCAAGGAAAATAGTTCAGTGAGTGGTATGCAGCCTGCATCGACTATCATCATAATTATTCATATGATATTTGGGAATAATGGAATACTACAATCTACTTTCCCAATAAGCCTGGAGTTGGTGGTGTTAGTTTCCCAACGAATTCAATCTCTCCAAATGTCCCCGTCATTAAAGCCTGGGAATATAGGATGATAGTTTACTTTATGAACTTCCCAAATCAGAAGTTCCCATTTTCTCAAGACTAAATTTCAGCAATGCATGTTCAGAAGGATCAATTAGATTCTTACATCTCTTAATAATCCAACAAAAATTTCAAATAATAGACGCCTATATGTGGAGGTACATTGTGCACTAATTGAGTATAAAAATAAAAAAGCCAAACCAGCTCATTATCTTATCCAGATAGTGGATTTCGACGTCCCTAATAATCGACAAAAAGAATGGTTTTCAAAATAACAGGAATTAGTTACTGATCTTATTTTGGCAAGAGCTATTGGTCTTTACAATATTTGTCATCAAAGTTGGCATTAATTGAACGAGGAAAGACACTAATGCATTGCGGAAACACTACTTTCACTTATCATAATGAGTTTAGCGAATATATGAAGGTGGAGGGAGCGGCTTCAGAAGATGTATTTGATTATTTCTTTGATATTGGAGCCGGAAAATTCTTATTAGAAAAAGAAAAGAAATATCTTCTTGAAATATTTGAGAAATCGGACCCTGAGCATCTTTTATTCGATGAAGATTTTGATGATTATTTAGATAATGATGGTCTAGAAGATGTTATTGAAGATGAAGGCATACAAAATCTCAATGATGAAGACTAGACTTGTCAATATTAAAAGATCCTAAAAAGTGGTCGTTCTGTTATTATACTATTTTGACAAGTGTCAGGTCTGTAAAATAAGGCAGTCTACTGCTGCCATGTGAATGTAACTGTAGCCATGTGTAATATCAGTGTGCACTGTAGTAGTTAGGGCATCCTATGTGCCCACATCCCCTCTATAAAAGGAGAGGCTGAGTGCTAAGAAGGGACATGGTCATTTGAGCATTCTTGAGAAAAAGAGAAGTAGGGATTCTCCATTTCTCTATGAGCAAGCATCTCTGATGATCTTAATTGTTTAAGTCCCTCTTTAAATCTATCCATTGTAATATTTTCACTTTTAAGCTTTCAAAAAAAGATGTTTCCTAGTAGGGAACATTATTCAATCGAAACTTGTGTCTTGAATATTATAATTTCTTGATTAAAGCTCCACTATCCTTAAAAAGATTAAAAACTTGATTAGTGACCACGGCCCGAGCTAGGAAACAAAACGAATCCGTACTATGCCTAATCTAAAGAAGGTGTGGTTAACATTAGCAATGTCTATAAACTGGAAGCTAGAGGACTGCCAAGGTCCAACATCGACTAAGTTCAAGTAATGGTCGAAACTCCCTAATTAAACTTTAAGCATGGTAGGCCTCTAATTATAGAAAATATAATATTTTTAATATAAGTACTAGATTGTGATAACCGGTACCAGTAAAGTCATTAAAGAAGTCTAAACAAAAATATAAGCTTAGTTTTGCAAAAAAGCCCCAAACTTTGAATATCTACATTTTGAACTCTAGTTGGGCCAAAAGCAGAAAGTTCATAAAGTTCAAGGGCATAAGAGTAAATATTTGTCCTCCAAAAGAACATTAACCCAAACAATTGTACTCCAAAAAATTATCACCCAAACCTGAGTAGTTCTAAAAATCTTTATCTAAATTTGCTTGATCAATTAAATATTTACCCATACCACAGTAAACCCGGAAGTTAATTGTTCTAAAAACTTTTCACAAAAAATATGTACAAAAGGAAAATTTTCACAAAAATATGTACAAAATAATATATGACTTCCGCAGCCCCACACCTAAATCTCACTATGTCCTTGCTGGGAGTCAAGGAGCTAAAACAACCACAAAAACAAACAAAATCCAAAACAAATTAGAACACACAAAAACACTAAACTAACAGACATATACATAAGCAAACACACAAACCCAGAACACAATTTCATCCAATCGACAACAAGACCACATATATATACAAAACCAACTCCACTAAGAATGAATATATACAAATCGAATAACTCTGCCAATAACAAAACACAACTGTGCATAAAAAGCATAGAAAGGTGACCAAGACATCAATAAGTGCCATAATATCACAAGTTTCACCACAAAATTGATCACTAACAAAATTACAACCTAATATCCATAACTAAAACAAAATGAAAACAAAAGAAAATAAAAGGAAAGGAGAAGATTAGAATGATTATCAGGTTGGGTATTGATTATACCCAAACTATGCCTCTCTAAGATGGTGCTACAAAGGCTTAAGGTGCATCAACCACTCCTCTTTATCTCTCAAGATGCAGATCTCCAACTCAGTGGCCATTAAAGCCCTCAAGAGTTTATCATATGTTGCTGCCTGCATCTCGGAGTGATGTAGTTATGACAACACAAATAACAGAGTGGCAAAGGTAGTCAGTGTCCTCTTCCACTTAACAAGTGCCAGAGAAAAATCGAAAGAATGATCAAAAAAAGTGGTCCACTCAATTTTCTTAGACATGCCCTCTAGGCATGCACAATAAGGATCGAATGAGGGATTATACCCTTTAGTATCACCTAGGGACTTACGAAATGCATGAAAATGAGAGGAGGTGGTGGGAAGCAAGGGAGATAAAATGGGGTTTAAGTCAAGTGACTCAACAAAAGTGAGGTTTATATCCTTAAAGCTAAGAGTGGCACTAACCATCAAACCATCACCACATAACTCCTGCAAAGGGGCCTCCTCAAGATATGGCTCAATCAAGATAAGTTCTTTCAGCCAAAAATCATCCTCAACAACGTTATGACCTCTTGAAGTCTCACCCATCTCTAACCCTGCGTACTGAGCTAAAGAGATGGGAGAAGCAAATAAGGTCAAAACATCCACGGTAGTGTCCCTAGGTGCGATGGGCGAGGATGGAGCAATAAATGGTAAAGAAATCAAGGGAGGGTCAAATGCCTCCTCTAGGCCGGTCAAAAGTGTATCGAAAACAGAATTAGCTTCTAGAGAAAAGTAAGAGTCACAACCATCATAAAGACTTACCTTAGATCTAGGGAAAGTTAGACTAGTGTCAGTCTCATGCATTAGGCCACACTCCCTCATCTCACTAACGAAGTACGTATGTTGCTCATTCAATATCTATCATGAAATTAAGTTTAGCATAATATGCATCAGAAATATCATAATATGGACATGAATTCACATCATGGTCAACAGATTGGCAATAAGAGCACATAATATGAGGCTAAGAAGAATAGTATGATATGGATTCCTAAGTTGATCTAGACATGGAGATTGATCATGCAAATCATAGGGAAGTCAGGAAGGGTACACAAAATACTCACTAGCTATCTCACATTCCTATTGATACCAAGTTAAAGATTCAAACAAATCCCACAAGTCTTCAACATTTAAAGAGAAAATACTACCATAACACAAGGACTCAATGGCGGCTCAAGTCTCATAGGTTATCCCTTCATGTACAATATTGCATATTTCCCATTTTTCATAGGTGAAATGTATACATTGAGTACGATAATCATTCAATCTAAACAAGTAATGCCAAAAGGGTTCATGCACAAATTGTGGTAAATGGAAAACAACCATTTTAATTTTTTAAAAAATTTGTTTATTTTTTAATTTTTTTTGGTGTTTTTAAAGGCCTAGCTCGAATGCTCAAGCAACCCCGATATTGAGTCCCTGGCAACAGCGTCAAAAACTTGATAGAAAGAATTTTATATTTTAAATTTGTAACCTCAAGTGCAAGGTTTATCACCGTGTACTTGGGGTACCGTCCATAGAGAATTGGGTTCCAAACACTAAAATTAGCTGAAGGCTAGCTAGATTAAATGAAAACGAAATGAAAGACGAGCTAAATAAAGCTAATAAACAGAAAAGAAGAGGCTAGGATTATGATTTGATCGATCGACGAACCAAGTAGTCAAGGCAAGCCTAACCTGCCCAACCCACATCAACAACTAGAGAAAGTTAGTTGCACCATCAAAGACCATCCAAACCCTCTCTCAATAGTCATGGGATAGTCTAACTAGTCTAGCCACCTATTTCTGTGGGGTTGGCAAAGTTAGACCATAAGATTAGCAACCCTCGAACTTGGCCAGGATCGGGATAATTTTCATGTCCTAATCCCAGCTATTATGTCTCCCACACTAGCTAGTTAACCTCGCCTTTAGCCATGAGTCAACCGCCAAAAAATATGGATGAAAGCTCTTTCAAGCATTTCATCGAACACTTGGTGGGTATGAGAGAAAACTCTAAGTTGAGAGCATCAATTAGGTGCGGTTAGGCCTAATACAATACTAATTAGCCATCAAAGGACTACTTACAATTCAAGCCAACAAACACTAGCTACTAATCATTGTAAAAGCACAATTAAACCTAACTACAACTAAACTAACAAATAAGCAAATAAACATTAACTGGGGGGGGAGAATAAAACTACTCTAATCTAACAAGCTAATTAGACACGGACTAACAATAAAAACTAAACATTTAACTAAATAAAATCAAGCACAAGAATCAAACTAACGTAATCTAAGCCAGCGCCAAAAAAATGAAATAGAGAGAGAAAGGGAAGAGAAAACTTAGTCTTGAATTGCTTGAATTAAGATCAAGATCTACAAACTTGAATCAAAATCTTCCCAAATAAATTCCAATCTACCTAGTTTATCACCCCTTGATAGGGGTTTTTCGTGGCTAATATAAAACCCAAAATTTAGCTCACTCAAGCCAACTAAGAAGGCCCTTAAGAAGCCCGCCTCAAAATATGCATAATCGAGCTTATAAAGACCACTGATGAAGGCATGACATGGGCCGCGTTTATAGACATGGGTGCCCGTGTCATGCCCCTGCCTAGGAGGACAAAGAAATGCAGGAAAATCACCCAAGCCAGGCCACGACTGCCTGTGCCTAGGGATGGCAGTTATATCTGAATTCGAAGCAAATCCGATCCGATCTGAGGCAAAATTATTTGATTTGAATCCGAGATAGAAAAATTCGAGTCCGAGTCTGCTAAAAATAATCCGCATCTGAATTGGATTCGGATCCGATTCGGAGGAAGGGTAAAATTTGATCCAACTAATTATTTATATATTTAAAATTTAAAATATAAACTTTTAAAAAATAAAGCCCAAAAAGGCAAGAGTATTTGAGGCTTCTGAGCCCCTCGTGACCTCATCTACTCCCTCTTGACCCCCTAACCCAGTAACTGCATTACCCTAAATTGAAAATTCTCACTCTCCGGTCGGCGTTCACGGCTCATCCCTTGCCTCGCCCCTCAGCTGTTCCCAGTCTCTCTCTCACTCTCCTCTTGCTCACAGCGCCATCAAATCTATCACAGACCACCGTTTTCCAGTTGTGGGAGGCCGATTTTTGCCTGGCTTCCCTCTATTTCAGCCGTCAACTGTTCGGTCCCTGACTCCTTGCCTGCAAGTGCAAGCCTTGGCGGTTGAAGTATTCGCGCTCCCATCGGTGGTCTCTCCGGTCACCTTCGGTTCCATTGTGCTCTCCGACGGCCGAACTTTCACAATGAGTAACTATTTAACACTCTTTACTTGCTCGGTGCCTGGTGGTCGAGGAGTCATATTGTAATATTGTTGATTTACTTGCTGATTTGGTTGTTAAAATGTTTGTTTTGATATTTTAATTTCTTGTGGCTGCGATTCTGCGAATGGCCTCACTAGACATAAGTTTGAATTCATGCTATTAAATAGTTATAGTGGAATGTAAAGGATTGCAGGTGTGTTAAAGAGGCCCGTGCTTATTCACATGTGCAGTTGTGTGTGAGCGTGAGATTGTGTGAGTAGTCTCCATGCAAAGCAAAGCATAGTGCTTGACCGTTTGTGTATCAAATGAATGCCCTTCATGTGAAATTTTATCCCTTTTGGTTTTGGCTGTGTGTTTGTGAAATACATTGTCTGTTTTGTTGGAACTTTGAAAATGGTCTCTTCTTTTCATGTGCTGCATGGGAAGAGGATTTAAAAGTGTATGCTCCTCATTTAATATGTTACCATTGGAAATCAAACCTAGGGTGAGCTATTTAGTCAAAGTTTGGTAATGGGTAGGAAAGAGGGACCAAATCTCAATCTAGACATAATGGTATACCAAACTACCAATATGTATATAATAGTGAAGTTAGGATTTCAACTTTGTAAGGTTAATTTGTTAATACTTTTTAAACTCTTCATGCTGTAAAATATATGTTTTTAAAGATATCTCACGGAAAGTAATAAGGTTGGCAGATTCTTTTTCATATAAAATGAATCGACATTTAGGTGGACACTTTACCTTTAAGCTTGGCCAATTGATTATTCATAAAATGAACTTGAAATTTTGATATATTTTATTTAAGACTACTTAAGTGTGGGATATTAATTGACCATAAATCCATTCATAAACCTCCTACATATATACATTGGCTATAGAATTTCATATTTCATATACAATGCCATTATATTTATCATTTTTCAATTTTGAATGGCCTGGAGCAAACTAGGTAGAAATAGGTATCTTGTCATTTTTATCGTAATGATGATAATTCAAACTTGTGAATTGTTTATCCCATTTTACAGCATGAATTGCTCATGGCTTGGCTAAGAGTTTAAGACCATTCTTATTGTTTTTGCCAGGTACTATTAACATGGATCAACATCAACATGTTGATTCATCCTATCCTTGTGATGTGCAATCAGCTCAAGGAGAATCATTTGCTTCCAGAGGTATACCAAATGCCCAAAATTGTACTAGAGATGACATAAACCAAGCTAATTTGGAGCATTTTAGTGTTAAATCAAATGAAAATGTTGTTGATAGTGGATCTAAGAGGAAGCTAACTTCAACAATGTAGGAACATTTTGAAGTGAAGTGCATCAATGGAAAGGACAAGACAATTTGCATGGGTTATAAACGAATTTTTGTTGGTGGGGTAGGAATGGTACTACACATTTGAAAGACCATTTACAAAGATATTTTAAGTTTAAAAATGAAGCCGATATTAGGCAAACTCTCTTGAAAGCAACCATTAGTAAGGATAGTTCTTCAATTACAATGGGAAAATACAAATTCAAGCCTGAGGTTATAAGAAGTGAATTGGCAAATATGATCATTTTGCATGGATATCCTCTTGCTATGGTTGACCATATTAGGTTTGGAAGATACTCAAAAAGTTTGAACCCCGATTTTAAAATGATTTCAAGAAATACTTTGAGATCTGAAATCTTTAGTACTTATAAGGAGAGAGAAAAGTTGAAAAAATTATTATCAATAATTGAGGGAAGGATTGCCAACACGATCGATATGTGGACTTGTAAGAATCAAAAAAAGGGGTACATGGTCGTGACAACACATTTTATTGATGATGATTGGATTTTGCAAAGTCGACTTATCAGGTAATTATCTTATTTAATGTGTCTTTGACTTTGTTATGTTGTATTTGATTTAGTGTGATATTGTCTATTTAATTATTTGCTTGTATTTGTTAAATTAAATTGTTTTAGGTTTGCATATGTCCCATGTCTACACACCAAAGAGACCATAGTTAAAGTGTTGCTTGGATGCTTGGTTGATTTTAATTTGGATGAGAAAATATTTACTTTTACTGTGGATAATTGTACAACTAATGATGGTGTGGTATAGGGTTTGCTTGAAAAGCTTGATCCTGCTATGCTCATTTTGGATGGTAAATTTTTACACATGAGGTGTTGTGCTCACATTATCAATTTGATTGTTAAAGATGGTTTAGATGTCATTGATGATGCAATTGAGAAAGTTTGTGAAGCAGTTGCTTTTTGGACAGGAACTCCCAAAAGAGTTGAAAAATTTGAAGATGCTTGTAGATATTTTAAGATTGGTGGAGGTAAGAAGCCTGTCTTAGATTGTAAGATAAGATGGAATTTAACATATGAAATGGTGGAGATTGCTCTAATTATAAAGAGGTTTTTGCTCGGTTGAAGAAAAGTGGCAAAGGAAAAGCGGAAAAGTTTCCTTTACCTACTCCATATGAATGGCAAATGGCAAAGGATATTTGTGATAGATTGGCATTATTTAGTAGGACAACTGAAGCATTTTCAGGTAGACACTATCCCACTGCAAATCTATATTTTCAGAAAGTTTATGAAATAAGATTGGCTTTAAGAAAGTGGTTAGGATGTGGGAATAGTGTGATTGAAGTGATGGTGGGAAATATGATTTTGAGATTCGACAAGCATTGGGATGTAATTAATTACATTTTAGCAGTGGCATCGATTCTAGATCCTAGGAAGAAGTTAGAATGTGTGTCCTTCTATTTTCATCTTATTTATGGTGATGGGTATGAGTTTGAATGTGATACAATCCAACAGTTGTTGGTTAACTTAGTTGATGATTACAAGGGCAAAATGCATTTTACGAATGAGGCTTCTTCCTCGAGGACAATGGAGTCTGATGCTATTCTTAGGAAATGATCATTTGACGAGATAGATGATTGTGAGAACTTGTGGGAAAAGCATGTGCTACAAGCGCCACTCAAAAGGTCTTGTAAATCTGAAGTTGATGTTTATTTGGATGAAGAGAGGTTCATTATGGATGAGGAAAAATTTAACATTTTGGCGTGGTGGAGTGCTAACTCGGGCAAATATCCTATCCTTTCAAGGATAGTTAGAGATCTATTTGCGATGCCTATTTCTACCGTTCCTTCGAAGAGTGCATTTAGTATGCGTGGCAAAGTTGTTAGCCCGCAATGTAGTAGACTTCATCCAATAACCATAGAAGCTTTGATGTGTCTTCAAAGTTGGCTATTTATGCAATTCAAAGGCAAGTATTTACTAAAGCGTTTTTTAGACAAGTTTGTTTGTCTTTTACATCTCATGTAATTTTTTTTTTCTAATTTTATTATTGTATTTGTAGATGCTGCCAAGGAAAATGCTTTGGCATTAGGTACCATCCTTGAAGATGAGGACGTAGACGTTCAATCTCAAGGGGGAAGCCAAGCTAATATTGGTCTTTTATTTCTTTTATTTCGAAAATTATATTTCTATTTTTCATTTTAATTATTTAAGTTTATATATTCAATATTTTGTAGATTGTGGATTACAAATTTGAGAATGTCAAGACCAATAGAAGAGAAGGGTTGAATGGAACAAGTGCAGGATCTATACTCTCTTTTTTTTTTTAGTATGAGTTGGACATGTTTGTGATATTTAAGATGTATCTTGCAGTTGTTAATATTTGTATTGGTTGGAAGATGTTGTTTTGTTGAGTGTGAAATATGTGTCTTCTTTCGTTCTTCGTTTAGCTTAAATGTTTAACACATATGATCGCATCGACAGGTGGGAATAATATAGAAAAATTGTATAAAATTATTGTGGGGCGAAAGGAATTATTTCAGATCGGATTAAATCCGACTCCAATTCGATCCAACTCAGATCCAATTTGGATCAGATTTTCGGATCCGAATCCGAATCGGGTGCGGATTTAGATTTTCTAATATCCGATCCATTGACATTCCTACCTGTGCCTTGGTCGTGGCCGCCTGTGGTAATGGCCACGACTGTAGGCAGCTGGCAGGTGGCATTTTTGGACATTCATAGGCTTCGCGAAGAGTGAAGGTTAATAGAGAGGCATGGACAAAGGCTTGAACTCCGAAGGCATAGACAAAGACTTAAAATCGGAAAACGTGGTTGCAAACCTCCTCAACTCTCTGCAACGTTTCCATCAGTACTAAAAAATTTGATTTTTCTGACAGAATTTCCGATCGAAAAAGTAACTTTTTCCGTCGGGAAAATGATTTTTTGACGGAATAGCCGATTGAAAGTAGCCGTTGGAATGAAGCGGGTCGGGACCACGTTTCGACGGAATATTACATTTCGTCAGCACTGTTCTGACGGAAAACGGAGGCCGTCGGAGCAGACCTCCGACGGAAAAGTTTGCGTTCGAAGGCCAGATGGTCCATCGGCTCCATCTGACCCATTTTTAAAAAAAAACCAGGGAAATTGCATTTTCCGACGGAATTGCCGATAGATTGACGTCGGATTTCCGCCGGCCCCCCATCGGAAATCCGTTGCAGACTGTTGGAAAATCCATCGCAATTTCTGAAATTTTTCTTTAAAAAATTGGGCACCTTAAGCCAGCCTAAACTAAAATTTACGCAAAACCTGCAAATTTCAATACTTACAATGTTGAATTCCAAGAGTACACAATCACAAGAGGGGGTGAATTGTAATGGTCGATTTTCGCCTAATAACTGACAAACAACTGTAGCACTTGATTGCAGAGATTGTTTGTAAATCACAAACAACCTTACGCCTTGTTTGTAGCGGTTGTTCTCAATTGATTCAGTAGCGAAATTCAAAGTAATAAATGCGGAAATAAAGCACATACAATTTTTACGTGGAAAACACCTCTAGCCCAACTGAGGTGTGAAAAACCACGACCTACCTCGTGTAGGATTTAACCACTTTACTAACGGGCTGAAAACGTTACAAAAGCAACACTCCTTGTTACAACTTATAACCCACGTAACCCTCTTCCCTAAGACAGGTTACACCACGTCCAATCTCACCAGATAGGACCCGTCCAAAGTCCACACGACTGAGGACACACTCACTCACTTTCTGTTATGAGAACAGGGGTACAAAACACCTTACTGGGGTGCTTCTGACTTAAGCAGATGTAAGGTACAATGAAGTCCTATTATGCCAAGAAATTGAAAGCTCAGTTAAGCACAATCTTCTCACAGTTTTTCTCTTTGAAATTCAGCTCTAAAAATCTCTTACTTCTTTGTAAAAACCGAATTGTCAAATGGGAGAGAGAATTTCAATATTTAAATGCACAACCCAACGGCTATTCTTTTCAAAAGATAGGGAAAATCCTCTATTTTTAGTCGCTTAGAAGATTCACCAAAGATTTCCAACGGCTAAGAGAGGAGAGAAGATTTTCTTAAAATATCTTGGCCGAGTAATCTAGCTTGAAAAGGATAAAATCTTGATTTATCCCAAATTCAATCAAGACCTAAAAATAAGGGATAAGAATCTTTCAAGAGAAATCTTTAGCAAAAACGGTTTTGCAATTTTTTTCCAAATTCAAAACAAATCTTTTTAGATCTGGCAGCCAACCGAAGCAAATTTTCAGATAAGACTGATGTAGCTGCTGTAGTTTTTGAGAACACCCTAGGCACCCTGTTTGCAGGGTTGTTTGGAAATGGTGTCCCAAAGCAACTTTTCGAAAACCGTTTTTAAGAAGTGCTAAAAATGATACTTTCAAGATTGGCATATTAACAAGAGTCTAAAAGATAAAAACTAAATTAACCAAGACTCCTTGTAAGAATTAGTTGTCTTGTCAAGAGTGAATATGCTGCTCCAAAACACCTTGGTCACCTTGATTCCTTGGGTGATCTTGTGTAGCTGAATGTTCCTCAAGACTTAAACCATATGTGTTGTTTGCTGATCTTGTGTCACTGAAGCTCGGAACCTGTTCCTAAGACTTGTTCTCAATATTTGGCCACCAGGTTAATAAAATATCACAAACAGTGGTGTAGGAACAACGGTGTATTAGGCCCTATTTGGAGAGCTTGTTTGGAACAACATTACTTAGACAAATATGTTACTCTTGGATTTGTTATCATCAAAACTAAATATAATCAACAAATTCCCCCTTTTTGATGATGACAAACCAAGTGACCATATTGACAAAATTAAAAAGCTTAACAACGTTTAATGCTGATAGGGATCCTCTAGGTGCTAGGTCATAGAGCACGTCATATGGTTTTATTCATATGGTCTTATTCCCCCTTTTGGCATCATTAAAAAGCATAAACAACAGTATGAATGCAAGAAAAAAAATATAGAGCATAAGGTGCAAGAAGCATCATTAAGGAGATATTGCATTAAAAACAGTACAATGCCAAAAACGAAGATGGGAGGAGACAAGAGAACAGCCTAGAGAATCAGGTTGCAGGGGGTGGTCTCGTTTGCAGAGGAGGAATGCTGGGGGCAAGAATGGAGAGAAGGGCAAGCAATTCCTCATGGCGTTTGGCGGAGAGGGCTTGCTCCTCAGCAAGAGCAGCCTTGACAGCTGAGAGCTCATCCTTGAGGCGAGCATTGTCCTCAAAAACAGCCTCAAGTTTGATGGAAGGTTGCCCAGAAACAGGTGGTCGAGGTGGTCGACGACCCTGTTTGGAGACTGACCCTTCGCCAACCTCATAGCCACACCCGAGCAGAGTGTCAATCCCAATCTCATCAACGACTTGGGCCTCCACTCGCCGTGTGAGCACTATCCCAAGGTGCTCAAACACCCTTGTCAGCAGAAACCCATATCCAAGATCATGGGCCCGGGTGGTGTTCGCAATTCGCCCTATGTGGCGAATCATGATTGCAGGGAGGTTGATTGGTTCCTCCCGATCCAGTAAGTCCACCAGGCATTGATCGAGGGCATCAGCTGAGTTTCGCCCTTGACCTCGCGGAATTATGTTCTTGATAGTGAACATAAACAATAGTTGGTGCAGGGAGGTCATTTCACCCTTCTTAACAGAGAGGGGTGTTCTCAGTCCCTGTTTTTGACTGAGGTGTTGGGACACCTCTAGAAGCCTGGCTGTTTCTAGGGCTGTTTTATCTTCCCTCACATACACGTCAAAGCCTTGGGAGGGTACTCCCAAAATTTTCCCAAGTGTGGGTGCATCAACCTTAATGCGTTGCCCATTCACAAAACTAGTCACCACCCCTTCGGTGACACTGCAGTTGGCGTAAAACTCAGCTAACTCAGGCACAGAACACCCCAGCTGGGTGTTTGCAAACAAGTCGAGCCAGCCTTGAGCGCGCAACTTGGTCAGGAACACCCCCAGACCCTGTTCCTCGAAAAAGCTTACATTCACTACCTTCCCCCTGACGACATTGCGCTTAAGCAACTGCGCATGTTTGTCAGACATAGGAGAGGGAGTGAACTGCTTTGGGCGTTTGGGGGCAGGAACAGAGGTGGTAGCTTCTGGTAGGGGGGCTGTTCTGGGCTTTCGCTTGAGGGGTGTTTTTGCAGGAGAGGGCTTCACAGCAGGTTTAGTGGTTGATTTCGGAGGGGCTTGTTTTTCAGAGGACTCAGAGAATACCGGTGTCCCCTATTTGAAGGTGGTGTTCTCAGAGTCAGAACTCAAGAACCCTTCGGTAGAAGAGGAGGAAATCTCCTCGATGACAGGAGCAGAGGGTTTGGAGATACGGTGAGAGGATTGAAAAGCTATTCTCGCAGATTTGCGAGAAGGCTTGGAGGATTGTGGAGAAGAGGGAGTTTGAGAGGGCTGAGACCTTAGTTGTGGCCTTGTTCTTGGCGTTCTGCTGCGCCTGGCCACTATTTTCACCCTTTTCCTTTTCTCTCCAGTTTGAGCGATCGGAGTGGGGGTTTCAACCTCAGAGAGAGAATCCTTCTCTAAACTCTCCTCTGATGTCTCATTCGACTTCCCTTGGAAGTCGACATTCAGATCCTCTACATACACACCTTCGACAGAGGCAGCCCCTGTTTCTGTCGCTGTGTCAGGAAACAACCCAGAAGAACAGGGCTCAAAATTAAACCCTTCAGGGGTTTCCAAGAGTTGGTCTTGAGACCCCGATAGTGTACCCTCTGACTCGACTTTAATGGGACAAGCAATTGTCCCTACAAGGAACACCAATTCCCTTCCACACTCGAAGGGAATATCATCCATCCCCATTCCCACTGATTGTAGGGACAAGCTTTTCAGGAATTTGAAAGGCTTGTACAGGATTGGGCGAGGGGGAGCAGGGATTGAGGATGCAAGAACAAGGGCTTTTGATTGAGAGGAGTTGTTGGGAGCCATTGTTGCTAGAAGAGAGAGATTAGGGTTTAAGGTTGTTGCAGGGTTTTCCGGTTTTGCTTGTGTGCGAGATGAACGGCAGAACTAAGAACAGGGCATATAAAGAGAGAGAGAGAGAGAGAACCCAAAATCTTTAGAAGATTTCTCGGTTTGCAACGGGTGTGAGCATTAAAAGCTTGTGCCTTGGGAAGGAAAGAAAACACATCGAGCAACCAAGGGGCGTACCTGTTCTCTTCGTTATGCCTGTTCTTTGCCGTCTGATCTTGATTGGACTTAATGGTATTAAGGCGGCTCCAGTACATCCCCTTATGCTGCACTAAGTGGATAAGTAGAGACAAAATGCACGCAATTCGAGTGTATGCAATCACATCCGTTGTTAATAAAATTTGCAAACAGGGGGAGAGAACAGGGTGTAAAGGTTGATCCTACCAAACCCAGTTCATGTTTTGGAAACAGGTATCTCAGGGTGTTCTCACCAACCCTAGTTCCAGTCTATTTCTCTCAAATTGATCTCTAGCTAGTGCCTTAGTGAATATATCAGCAATTTGATTTTCCGTTGTGCAAAAATTCATAGAGATTAAACCCTTTTCAACATTATCTCTCAAGAAATGATGTCGAATGTCAATATGCTTTGTTCTTTTATGTTGACATGGATTTTTGGCAATGTTAATTGCACTTGTGTTATCACAAAAAATAGGAATGCATCCAGTGTCAACACAAAAGTCCTTAAGCTGTTGCCTTATCCACAACAGTTGAGCACAACATGAAACTGCTGCAACATATTCAGCTTCTGCTGTGGACATGGCAACAGAATGTTGCTTCTTGGTAGCCCAAGATACCAAACAAGGTCCAAGAAAGTGAGCCATACCTGAGGTACTCTTTCTATTAACTAGGAATCCAGCATAGTCAGCATCAGCATATCCAACAAGATCAAAATTGCAACCTCTAGGATACCATAAGGCTAAATTGGGTGTATGTTTCAAATATCTTAGTATCCGTTTCACAGCCTTAAGATGAGTTTCCTTAGGATTAGACTGAAAACGGGCACATAAACCAACACTAAAAACAATATCTGGTCTACTAGCGGTTAGGTATAGGAGTGACCCAATCATGCCCCTATAGAGTTTCTCCTCAACTGAGGGACTCCCATCATCCATAACCAACCTGGTTGAAGGAGAAATAGGAGTGTCTACGGGTTTGGCCAACTCCATCCCAAAACGCTTAAGTAGCTCCTTGATATACTTTTGTTGATGGATCATGGTGCCGTTTGGAGTTTGCTTGATTTGTAAGCCTAAGAAAAAGTTAAGCTCACTCATCATGCTCATCTCAAACTCACTCCTCATCATATTTGAAAATTCATTGCATAAATCATGATGAGTTGCACCAAATATAATGTCATCAACATATATTTGGACAATCAATAAATGTTCCCCCTTAGATTTTAGAAACAAGGTATTGTCTACCTTGCCTCTTCTAAAATCATTTTCAATTAAAAAACTTGACAACCGTTCGTACCAAGCTCTAGGAGCTTGTTTTAGGCCATAAAGAGCTTTGTCAAGTTTGAAAACATGGTTAGGAAATTCACTGTTTTCAAAACCAGGGGGTTGTTTGACATACACCTCTTCTTTAAGGTATCCGTTGAGGAATGCACTTTTCACGTCCATTTGATATAGCTTGATTTCCATATGTGCTGCAAAGGCTATTAAGATTCGAATAGCCTCAATTCTAGCAACTGGTGCAAAGGTTTCTTCATAATCGATCCCTTCTTCTTGATTATACCCTTGAACAACCAGCCGTGCCTTGTTCCTAGTGACTGTTCCTGACTCATCCAGTTTGTTTCGGAACACCCACTTGGTTCCAATGATTGTTCTCTCTGCAGGTTTAGGTACAAGGTGCCATACTTTGTTTCTTTCAAATTGATGGAGCTCTTCTTGCATTGCCGTGACCCAATCTGAATCTGCAAGAGCTTCATTCACACTCTTTGGCTCAATATTAGAGAGAAAAGCATAAAAAGCACAGAAATTCTTAAGCTTAAACCTAGTTTGCACTCCACTGTTAATATCAGACAAAATTTGATCAAGGGGGTGCGAACTATGGTACTTCCATGGTCGTGGAGTAAGAGGATCCACAGACCCATGCTCTACTCTAGTCGTAATATCAAGCTTACGATCATCTCCTGAGCCTGTTTCTGCACCTGTTTGTAAGCCTGTTCCTGAAGAACATGGTCCCGAACAGGGTTCAACGGTGTTTCCCCCTGTTTGGTGTTCACCTTGCCTGCTGTTCTGAGGAACACCTTCAGGAGTTGTTTTCTCCATGGTGTTCTTACCTCGTTTATCTTGGAGCAACACTTCTTTTCGAACAAGACCTAATTCAAGTTCATCTTCCTGTGCATCATTCTCACTCAACAAGTTAGATTCATTAAAAAGCACATGCACACTTTCCTCAACACACAAGGTCCTTTTGTTAAAGACTTTGTATGCCTTGCTGTGAGAAGAATAGCCAAGAAATATTGCCTCATCACTCCTAGGGTCAAACTTTCCTAAGGCATCCTTCCCATTATTATGCACAAAACACCTACAACCAAATGTTCTTAGGTGCGTAATATTGGGTTTTCTGCCCTTGAAAAGTTCATAAGGAGTTTTGTTCAAAATGGGTCTGATCATGCATCTATTTATAATGTAACATGAGGTGTTCAATGCTTCTGCCCAGAAATACCTAGGAAGACCACTAGCAATAAGCATTGTTCTGGACATGTCTTCCAGGGTGCGATTTTTGCGCTCAACCACCCCATTTTGTTGGGGTGTTCTTGGAGCTGAGAAGTTATGATCAACACCATGTTCATTACAATAGTTGATAAAACTTGCATTTTCAAACTCAGTTCCATGATCAGATCTCAAGCTAATTAAGGAGTGTCCTACTCTCTTTTCAACCTTTTTGAGAAAGGCAATAAAATTCTCAAAGGTTTCATCTTTGGATGCCAAAAACAAGGTCCAAGTAAATCGAGAGTAATCATCCACTACAACAAGCACATACTTTTTCCCACCTCTACTAGTTATCCTCATGGGACCACACAAATCAATGTGTAATAATTCTAGAGGTCGGGTAGTGCTTACACATTTTTTCGATTTAAAAGAAGATCTAACTTGTTTGCCTTTTGCACAAGCTTCACATACCTTGTCATCATTAAATTTGATGGAAGGTAGTCCAATAACCAGGTCTTTTAAAACAAGTTTGTTTAAAAGAGTAAGGCTTGCATGACCTAGTCTCTTGTGCCAGAGCATTATGTCATCATTCACAGCACTCAAACAAGTCAGGTTGTTTTGGGGAAGAGTGGAAATACATACTTTGTAAACATTTTTGTGTCGCTTCCCCCTTAATACGACATCTCCTGTGTTGACATTGACAACCAAGCAATGTGTTCGTGAGAACACCACTAGGTTGTTCTTGTCACACAGTTGGGACACACTTAGTAAATTATGCTTTAAACCATCAACTAAGTGCACATTATCAATTGAGTGGGAGAGAGTTTTACCAATGCTACCTACACCGACAATTGTCCCAGACTTGCCGTTGCCAAAAGCCACGCTCCCACCGGTTGAAGCTGTAAGTGAGAGAAAGTTTGATTTTTCTCCAGTCATATGTCGCGAACACCCACTATCAACATACCACAGCTGCCTATTTTCAAGGTTGTTTTCTGATCTGTTTGACAGGGTGTTTCTTACCCTGTTTGCTGGGTTGTTTGTGGGGTTGTTCTCTCTCACTTCAACCTGCAAAACAAATCACAGGTTAGTTTTGGGAACCCAGATCCACTTGGGTCCCATTCTTTTAGACAAGTAAAGCTCATCTTTTCTAATCCAGATTTGTTTCACATACCTTTCATTTTTTTTAATGACATACCTTCTCAGAGGACATGAATATCGATAGTGACCAGTTTTACCACAATGAAAGCAAACAATGTTTTCAGGTAATCCCACATACTTTCTATGAATTGGCTAAACTGTTCGTTTAGGCTTTTATCCAAGTCCCTTTTTGTTTCGACTGTGGTGAGTGTTTAACCAATCAAGGGCTTGTGAGGACTTGTTCCAGCGCTTGGTTGTGATAAGCTCGGTTTCCAATTTTTCTATATTAGCATGCAAACCCTTGTTCTCCCTGAGCAAGGACTCAACCATTCCTTCCACCTCAAAGAGTTTTTCCTCCATTCGAGAATAATCTCCTTCTTTTATAAAGAGGTTTTCTTTGAGCGTATTAATATTTTCATGTAAGCCCAGTTTTTCATTTTTAAGGATCTCATTTTCTAGTTCTAGGTCTCGGACATCTCGTTTCAATTCAGCACAAGTATCCATCAAGGTATACAAAAGTTCTTCGAGAGTTGCTTTATTGAGACCACGTACCTTGTTCTTGAGATCAGTAAGACTGTTTGTTGATTCATCATCTGAATCCGTGTCACTTTGTGCCATGAGAGCTACAGCACCTTCATCAGTTTCAGACTCACCTTCATCCTCAGAGGAATCTCCCCAGGCAGCAAGCATAGCCTTCGAGAATCGTCTCCCAGAACTGCTTGCAGCTTGTTTTCTACCTTGTTTCCTGGGGTGTTCTTGCTCTTGCTCTTCTCGAAGTAGTGGACAGTTCTTCACAATGTGATCTGGTTTGCCACACTTGAAACACCCTGTGAACTGTTCTCGGGGGTGTTTCTGGACTTACTGAAGTCTTTTCTTTTGCTGTTTTCTTTGACCTTTTTGAAGAATTTCTTGAACTTTCTTGTCATTAAGGCCATCTCTTCATCCTCAAGGTCAAAGTCATCATCCTCTTGTGCTTTCAAGGCAAGCCCACGATCCTTCTTCTGCTCCTCTTTTTGTTGTGAGTTCTTTCTGAGTTCATAGGTTTGAAGATTGCCAATCAACTCGTCGAGGGTGATCTTGTTCATGTCTTTAGCTTCTTGGATGGCTGTCACCTTCGCTTCCCAAGACCGAGGCAAAATCCTTAGAATCTTCCTCACCAGCTCTTCTGTGGTGAAGGATTTTCCCAGGGATTTTAGCTCGTTTGTTATGTGGGTGAAGCGTGTGTACATATCCATCACGTTCTCACGATCACCCATATTAAACAACTCATATTGCCTCATAAGTAGCTCAATACGTGATTGTTTGACTTGACTTGTTCCTTCATGAACTACTTGGAGGGCATTCCATATCTCCTGAGCTGACTCACACTCCGAGATACATGTATATTCATCTGGACCTAGGCTAAAATATAATAGCTTCTTGGCCTTGGCATTCTTTTCCATTTTCTTATAGTCTTCACCATCAAACTCTATGGGTTCCTTGGGAACCTTCTTACCATCTTCAAGCACCTTGGTGGGAACAAGGGGCCCGTTCTTGATGAGCATCCATAATTCATAATCTTCTGCCTGAATATAGTTCTCCATCCTATTCTTCCACCAACTATAATGTTGGCCGTTGAAATAGGGTGGACGAGTAATGGATTGCCCTTCAAGGATTCCTTGTGGTGTACTCATCTTCAGAATCTCTCAAGGTGTTAGCCCTTTTGAGAGAACCCGCTCTGATACCACTTGTTGAATTCCAAGAGTACACAACCACAAGAGGGGGGTGAATTGTGGTGGTCGATTTTCGCCTAATAACTGACAAACAACCGTAACACTTGATTGCAGAGATTGTTTGTAAATCACAAACAACCTTACGCCTTGTTTGTAGCGGTTGTTCTCAATTGATTCAGTCGCGAAATTCAAAGTAATAAATGCGGAAATAAAGCACACACAATTTTTACGTGGAAAACACCTCTAGCCCAACTGAGGTGTGAAAAACCACGACCTACCTCGTGTAGGATTTAACCACTTCACTAACGGGCTGAAAACGTTACAAAAGCAACACTCCTTGTTACAACTTGTAACCCACGTAACCTTCTTCCCTAAGACAGGTTACACCACGTCCAATCTCACCAGATAGGACACGTCCAAAGTCCACACGACTGAGGACACACTCACTCACTTTCTGTTCTGAGAACAGGGGTACAAAACACCTTACTGGGGTGCTTCTGACTTAAGCAGATGTAAGGTACAATGAAGTCCTATTATGCCAAGAAATTGAAAGCTCAGTTAAGCACAATCTTCTCACGGTTTTTCTCTTTGAAATTCAGCTCTAAAAATCTCTTACTTCTTTGTAAAAACCGGATTGTCAAATGGGAGAGAGAATTTCAATATTTAAACGCACAACCCAACGGCTATTCTTTTCAAAAGATAGGGAAAATCCTCTATTTTTAGTCGCTTAGAAGATTCACCAAAGATTTCCAACGGCTAAGAGAGGAGAGAAGATTTTCTTAAAATATCTTGGCCGAGTAATCTAGCTTGAAAAGGATAAAATCTTGATTTATCCCAAATTCAATCAAGACCTAAAAATAAGGGATAAGAATCTTTCAAGAGAAATCTTTAGCAAAAACGGTTTTGCAATTTTTTTCCAAATTCAAAACAAATCTTTTTAGATCTGGCAGCCAACCGAAGCAAATTTCCAGATAAGACTGATGTAGCTGCTGTAGTTTTTGAGAACACCCTAGGCACCCTGTTTGCAGGGTTGTTTGGAAATGGTGTCCCAAAGCAACTTTTCGAAAACCGTTTTCAAGAAGTGCTAAAAATGATACTTTCAAGATTGGCATATTAACAAGAGTCTAAAAGATAAAAACTAAATTAACCAAGACTCCTTGTAAGAATTAGTTGTCTTGTCAAGAGTGAATATGCTGCTCCAAAACACCTTGGTCACCTTGATTCTTTGGGTGATCTTGTGTAGCTGAATGTTCCTCAAGACTTAAACCATATGTGTTGTTTGCTGATCTTGTGTCACTGAAGCTCGGAACCTGTTCCTAAGACTTGTTCTCAACATTTAGCTACCAGGTTAATAAAATATCACAAACAGCGGTGTAGGAACAACGGTGTATTAGGCCCTGTTTGGAGAGTATGTTTGGAACAACATTACTTAGACAAATATGTTACTCTTGGATTTGTTATCATCAAAACTAAATATATTCAACATACAACCACCACACGTGGTACATCAATCAAAACTACGTAACCACCACACATGGTTACATTCATTCAACTCGACCAGCACAAGTATTAATTTGCACATAAACGCATCGACATTCTAACTAATTCCAAAAGTAACCATCACACATGGTTACTTTCATTCAACATCACAATTACAAACTGTTCAAATATCCAGATGATCATAGCACGGATCATACGCATGGTCATCACCATCACCATCACCATCATCATCATCATCATCATTTTGACATTGGGACTGAGGAGGAGCAGGATGAGCAGCAGCAGCATAAGTAGAGCGGCGGTGCTGTCGAAGGCACGAAGAAGGGCATGGGCGTGATCCAGAACCAGATGCTTGTTGAGATCTAATGAACTCACGCAGTGTGTTTTGCACCCCACTAAGTTGTTCACTCAACGTCATCACTTTCTCTTCCAAATGATGGTTCCTCTCTTCAGTTCGGCGATTTAACTCCGCCATTGAACTCAACTCATTGTTCAATTGGGTGACTGTCCCTCGTACATCTGGTTCCTGGCTGCCCCTGGATGTTGCTGTGGACTTAAACAGGTACTTCAGTTTCACCCCTTTTGAACCTAGTCCATACACGCACCTGTTTTTGTTTAAGTTGCCTTGCACCCACAGCACCGTCTCAGATGGAATTTCAGATAGCTCGGAATTAGGATCTATCGAGGATTGGGAATTCCTGATCTGTTCCCATTTCTGTTGATGCTCTGTCTACAAAATAAGTTCAAAAATAAGCAGATCTAGTAACGCTGACGGAGTAAGAATATTTTAAACATGTAAAAAATAAATGTTGCTTACATATTTTTTTCAAATTTTTTATCAACCCATGTACTGTCCTGCTCATGTTGATGAGTGTCTTTAAATAGCTCTATTGCAATCGACTCCCTTTGAAGCTTCTTAACCTATACAATATGCAAATAAGTTGAAATATGTGGGACATCTTTGTACATTGCAAATTAAAACACATACAAAGTACAGAATGCAATAAGTTGAAATAAGTGAGAGTTCTTCGCACTTACCAAACGTCTCTTTTGCTCACTAAATGGGATTGAACCACATGTATGCAAAGCAAGACCTAAGCCATCCTGATCACTGTTTCGGTTCTTCTTCGCTTGTGCACTCACCTTTTGAAATTTTTCAGAAACCTAGTACTCTTGAAGTGACTTTCAAGTGCTGTCACTGCTTGCCCCTTTTCCTTTATTCCTCAAATGTGTCCTTCAATATACTAGCTCCCTTCTCCTCAAAGTTCCTCCTAATTTGGGAGTCATGCTCTGGAGTCCAATAGAAATGCTTCTGTAAAATAAAAGTGAGCAAAACATAAACAATATGTTAGTGAACAATATATTTATAATTGTAGTGAACTTGTAAATTTATCTTACCTTAAACTCGCCAAACCACATATCTCGTTGTGATTTAGGGACTTTACCCCATGTTGGCCAAGGCTCGAGAAATTTGCTCACAAATATCTCCGCTATTTTAAACACCACATCATATGGAAAGAAGCTGCAAGTAAGAAATACAGTTACAAATTTATGTTCACAACAAACATATTTATATGTATGTTTGGGTTCTAAATATACAAAAGTAAAAATGTGTAATCACTTATTCTTTACCATCTGGCCTAATAAGCACCTTGTTGGACGTGCTCCCATGGCTTGAAGCACCTTCGCCATGATCCCGACTCCTTTGTTCATTGTGTTATGGAATGACATGTGGTACAGGGATGTAGGAGCCAAATTGGTTTCCCATAAACGCTCCTTGAATCTGAGTGTTAGGAGGTCTTTGTGACTGAAAGAAACACATGTTAGCCTGAGGGAACGTAGCATTTTGAGGTATGTGTTGGGTGAATTGCATGTTTTGGACGTTGTTGGGATCAGGAAAAGCATTCTGAGGGATGTCTTGGTAGTTTTTCCGTCCCTGTAACTCTTCCTCTGCTTGGCCACTTTGGTTGTTATGACCTCTTCCTCGAGTTCTACCACATCCACGTTGCATACCTGACATCTTTAAGACAAACATACAAAACATAGTGATCAAATAACATAAAATGCAAGAATTAAACAACATTATCAAATCATATAATGATAATTATGTCATTAATTATTCAACAAAGACTACATGCATAGAATGACTAAGTGTACATCCATACAACGAAAAAGTCCATGTGCATACAATATGCAAATAGGTAAATTGAATTAATGTACATTTAGGAATTATTCTACTAGTCATCATCCTCAATTTCATTGTCCTCATCAGAATCTTCATGGTCGACAACGACTTCGTCTTCAATATATTCATAATCATCATCCCACTCTACCTCTGCACCTCCTTCGTCTACACCTTCCTCATTAACAACTTCAATGTCTTCTTCCTGACTCAACAAAGGTACAGGAATTGTGTCATTCACCGCTGTCATGTGAGACACATGTTCCTCTTGAAATGCAACTGGTAAAGTGAATTCGTTATTCACTTTATGTCTGGGTTTGTTTGGTACAACAACCCACCAGTTAGACTTATCTCTTATTCCATTCGGGTATTTCATATACCCCACTTGGGTTGCAGAACTAGCAAATATGAATGGATCATATTTTCTATATCTTCAAGTGGCATTCACTTCTACAAATGGACATAGTTTGGGACAACGTGTTTCTCAATAGGTGCTATCAAACCAATCACATCTGAACAACATACATTGTTTGAGCAGCTCTCTAAGATATTCAATGCGAATAACCTCTTAGAGGATTCCATAATAATCGTTCTCATATCCACCTTCCCCGCTCCCTTTAACACAAACGCCACAGTTGAAAGTCTTTTTCCCTTCACACCTTTTCTGTATGTAAAATAGAAACCCATTAACTCTGAATGCAGACCAAGATATAACTTTCCTTAAAGGCAATTGAGCCAAGTGGTATATGTGTACTTGGTGTTTGTCATTGAAGATTTGTACAATTTCAACCTACATTAGTTTTTACAAACTTGATCAACATGGGAACCATATTGTGTAAGATGTGCTCAAGGAGATGAATACATAATATAAGAGGCAAGTTTACGCTCTTACTGCTTTTTTGAACCACCAAATAAATTCAGCTTCAATCAAGGCATCTATCTCCACGTCCATTAAAGTGGGACTTTCTTGTAATTGTTGTTGTTTAAATAAACTGTGAGAATGATATTAATCAGCACTAACTTCCCAATTAACTTCATTACAATACAAAAAAGGCACAGGTTGGACTTACTTGATATAAGGTTGCACTTCATTACAATTCAACAAAATGTGAAGGTGTGCAGCGTGCAACTCTTCATCATTTAGGTACCTCTATGTACGACTTCCCACTGGAGTTCCTTGGGTTTGAAAACTTGATAAAGTAGGTTGCATTTGTGGCTCGTCATTGTCATCCTCGTTGAGTTGACGTCTTGTGTGTATTGAAGGCACATCATCGCAGAAGTAATATGAAGAAAACTACGATATCTCAAACACCAAGTATGCTTCAGCCATTGATCCCTCAGGATGTGTTTTGTTTTTGATCTTCTTCTTAAGCCATCCAAAGTACCTAAATTACAACAACTTATATAAGTATTTCAGTATAACACTACTGCTGAATTTAGTGCTCTATGATATTTGGATAAGTATTTACCTTTCAAATGGATACATCCATCGATATTGTACTGGACCCCCTAGGCATGCTTCTTCTGCCAAGTGTATAGGCAAGTGCTCCATGACATTAAAGAATCCTAGTAGGAAAACTCTCTCCAATTTATAAAGTTTGATGCTTATATTGAGTTATAAAGATGAAATCTAGGAAAAGTCAACCCTTAATACTGTTGAGCAAAGATTTTTAAAAAATTCACTTAACTCAACGAGTAGTTCTAATACATCATCTGGAAGGGCACGAAATGCTATTGGCATAAGCATCTGCAAAAATACATGACAATTATGGCTCTTCATGTTTTGAAACTTTGCAGACTTCATATCTACGCAGTTTGCAAAGTTGGAGCAATATCTATCAGGCATTGTTAGTTGCTGCACCCACTCACACACCCCCTTTCATTTGCCCAAAGAAAGGGCATACGCAACCTTTGGTTTTAGTGTTCGGCCATTAACACCATGTCTGAGGTTCAGCTCACTCCGATCACACATCTCCACCATATCTAGTCTTGCCTTAACATTATCTTTTGTTTTACCAGGTACATCCATGATAGTGCTGATGATATTATCACAAAAGTTCTTCTCTATGAGCATTACGTCCAAATTGTGATGTGGTAGTTGGTCTCTCCAATAAGGCAACTCCCAAAAGATCTTTGCTTTGTCCAATTATGACAATTCTCCTTGAAACTCGGGATGATGAAATCTCCATCAGTGGTTACTTTAGGAAGGCTCTGAACCTCATCGTATAGTTCCTCCCCATCTTTTCTGGATGGAGGACCATCGTTCACAACTTTTCCTCTACGAAATGCATTTCCGTTTCTTTGAAATGCATGATGTTTTGGCAAGAATCGACGGTGACAGTCAAACCAGGATGGTTTGCCCCCATGTTTCAAATATGTTGCTTTCAACTTCTTCATACAAACAGGGCAACTCAAAACACCATGAGTGCTCCATCCAAATAACATTCCGAGGGCTGGGAAGTCATTTATTGTCCACATTAATGCAGCTCTCATAACAAAGTTCTGCCTCATTGAAATGTCATAAGTTTGAACACCATCCCATAGCATTTTCAACTCATCAATCAAAGATTGCAAGTATACATCTATTTTGTTCTTCGAATTTGTAGGCCTAGGTATAATGCAAGTTAAGAACATATATGGCGTTGTTATGCACATATCCGGGGGAAGGTTGTAAGGTGTCACAACAACAGGCCAAATTGAATAAGGCCGTGCAGATTATGCAAATGGGGTAAACCCATCTGCATACAAACCAAGTCTCACATTGCGGGGCTCTAAAGCAAAATCTAAGTGTTTACGATCAAAATGTTTCTATGCTTCCCCATCTGAAGGGCGCCAAAGAACACCATCCTCACGCCTATTGTTATAATGCCACCTCATGTGTTCAGCTGTGCTTCTTGAGGCATAAAGGTGTGGTAACCTAGGTATAACCGAGAAGTAGAACATTTTCACATATGGTTTTGGTTTCCCATTATTGCCTGACTTCTTTGGCTTCCATCTTGGTGTATCACAAAACTTACATTTTTCAACTGCTGAATCCTCCTTAAAGTACAACATACAACCATTGCGGCAACAATCAATGGTTTGTACATCTAAACCCAAACTTCAAACCTTCTTTTTCAACTCTGAGTAATTTCTGGGGACACGATTGTTGCCGGATAACTCTCATGCATTAATTGCATCACCTCGTTCAAACAATTTTGAGGCATATTATAATCAGATTTGATGCTCATCAATCTGACCACATTTGACAATTTAGTTTGGTTAGTACACCTATCCCATAAAGGTCTCTGCGCAGCTTGAAGCATATTATAGAATGCCTGAGTTTCAGCATTTGGTTGCTCATTGCTACTAACTTTATTAGTAATCATTACATCATTCACCATTGCTTCAATATTGTCCACAAATGGTTTAGTATTATCAACGTCTATGGGACTTGAAACCATGTTATCATATAAGTTTTGTGCGTTGCTACTTTCAACATTGTCATACGAGGTAGGTTCTACTTCCCCATGAGATGTCCAGCATCAATAGCCTTTAACAAAATCATTTTGGAACAAGTGTAATCTCACGTCATCAGGTTCTTTATAAGCTCTATTCTGGCATTTGGCACAAGGACATCTATAATGTCCATTATTTATGAATTGCACTTGACTTCTTGCAAATTGATCAAATAATTCAACTCTATCTAAAAATTCTTGTTTATATGCTTTTCTACCTGGTAAAAATCTTTTATACATCTACCTTCGATTGGGTGGTCCATCAATATTATCCACTGTATAGCATTACAAATGTATACGTTAATTCCTTATTTATAATAATAATGGACATAATGACTATACTTTTCTTCATACATAGTTACATCAATAATTTACATATGGTTGTACTACTTCGTCATGCACTATGTTCAATATGCGATGCACAAAAATAAGACATTAGGACAATTAGGTCAAGACGTAAACGTATTCGAATGTCTGAAATTGTAGTCCAAACTTGTGATATTGACACCGGCAATAACGACATTCATAGCAACAATAACGTATTTTTTCCCATTCGCAATATGTTTTCTCTTATGACCCATATCCTTCATATTAATCATCCACACAAATTAAAACTTCAAATATTTACATTATATATAATAAACGTACTATTATTTACTCTACGTACATAACAATAAACAATATTTACATATTTACAAAATAATACAACTTCATCATCCAACTTCTAATTATTATCCAACATACCTTCATTTAATTTATTGCATTTTAGGTATAACATATGAAATAATCTACTAATTACAAATATTATCTAAATTTTGAAATAAATATATTACAAGTATTTCTACAATATTAAATAACAAGTATAGATATTATCCAAATAATACGTCACAATATTTCAGCCTCCCAAATTTTCTATATACTAACATACTAATTTTTCTAAATATTCACTATTAATTATAACCATAATAAATTCTGCGAGTTAGCCACACCAAACATCCATTTCCAATATGAAATTCTATAAATTTGCAAATTCTAAACTCCAAATAATAAGTTCCAAAAAATAACATTCAATTAAATTTTTACATTATCCACACAATTACTAATAATACTCAATAATTACTTTCACATTCACATCAACACAACCACATTTAAAATCTAAAATCTACCAATTACTCAATAAAATTGTTACAACTAACACAAATTACCATGTAATTGTTAAATTGTAATTCCAATTTCTCAATTTCATCAAAATATCTACTATAAACTAAACAAACAATACTTACATAGTAAACTTTCATATTTACATCAACACAACGAAATTCAAAACCCAAAATCTACAAATAATTCAATAAAATTTTAACAACAAACACAAATTACCACATAATTGTTAAATTCTAGCTCAAATTTGTCAAATTCATCAAAAAATGTACTGCAAACTAAATAAACACCACTTACTTGAATTTACAAGAGAAAATTGGTGGTGGAATTAGGGTGGCCAGCAACACAGTGGACAGCGGCGGGCTGGGCGGCGATGAAACCGGCGACCGGTGGCAGCTCACGGCAGCAACTCATGGCGCTCCCGCTCTCTCTCTCTCTCTCTACGTCGCCCTCTCTCTCTCTCTCTCTCTCTCTCTCTTTCAGCATGCGAAATGAAACCCGAAGCCAGGTTTGGGGGTTTAAAAAGTAGTCCGACAGAATATGCGACGGAATATTCCGTCGGACAAGGAATCTTTTAAAAAAACAATTTACCCAATTTTTGCAGAGATCTTATCAACATTGACCGCTGTTCCGACGGTTACTCCGTTGGATTTCCGTCAGGATTCCGACGGAAGGGTCGGAATCCGTAGGAAATTCCAACGGAATAAGTGTCCGTTAGAACAGCCGTCGCCTTATTTTATTTTTTCTGTCTTTCCGTCGCCATGTCCGCCGGCATCTCCGACGGTCTCTTTTTCGGTCGGCATTTTCCATTGGAAAAAACAGAATTTTTAGTAGTCGCGTGACTTGCTCGACCAAATTTATTTCCTACAAAAGTTAAATAAAACAAAAAAAAATCCTAAAATTATAATATTTTGCAAGCTAAAATTAGGCAAGAGAGACATGTCATACGGCAATTTAGTGCCGAGCAATAACCTAATGAGATTTTAACCCATCGGTATATTTCAAGTTTACAGTGAAAAGATGTCGATTCAAGAAAACAGTTTGTGGGCTCGCCATTTTCACTAAGCAAGCCAAGGAATACTTGGAGCTTATCCCTACGCGGGACGTTGAACCCATTGAAGGTGTAGATGTGGTGGCTGCCTAGTTACTTGTGCTGGTCATCAGAATCAAACTTAACTTTTGAAACTAAACACGGTGATGAGTAGATGGGAAACCACAAGGGCAAATTTCACATAGGCCTTTCCATGCCATTAATAATCCGGTTTGGGGCTTTGAGAATTTACATATGAAAGTCTTTGGAAGTATAAACGAATAAAAAAATATGAGATGACTTTTCACCTTGCACTTTAAGATGTGTTACAGTTTATGTGGAAGTGCTTAATGTGAGTACTTTGAAATGTGTTTTGTGGTTATTTATTTATCCTTTGTGCTTATGCATCTCATCTTTCGAGTTTTATAGTATCAAATGATTTCTATAGTTCAGGATCCAAAGTACGTGAATCTAATAGGGTCATAGTCACTACATGGTGTTAGTTTGGCTTCGGTTCAATGCGAGCTCTATTATGGATACAGTCTTGTCGTTCTTATGTAACGGGACTTCATGTAAATAAATAATATAAACCCCTCCCCCTCCTTCCTCCTCTTCCAAGAATGCCTTTGCTCATGCTACTTCATCACTTCTTTTCTTCCTCTTTCTCTTTCTCAACTTCCAGATGCCCATACTGCTCCATAGCTTCTCCTTCCTCCATCTCTCTCCACTTCTCCAACGTGACCTCCATTAACTGTAGCCCTAATAGATGGATAACTAGTTTTTTTATTTCTCCAAATCCACCCTATCTCTTCCATTCTTCGTTTTGCTCAGCCTACTGCCTGGAGTAGAATAATATCAAGTAGTGCCAATAGTTGAAGTGGAAGATGAGTGGTTAGGTTCTCTATCTCCAAGCTAGACAAACATATATAAATGGATGTAACACCCTCTATAACAGTTGTTCGCGTCACAAATTTGATGTTGATAAATTCACGGATCTAGAAATATTAATTTTTTTTATATCAATTGGGCTATCAACAAAGAGTCATGCATATAAATTCAAATGAGGTTGCATTCCAAAACCAATTGGCAATGGGTGGAGTACCTCACAAGCTTATATACATGCTCAATCCCTTCAATTTTATTAATGTGAGACAACACCCACTTTTATATTCTTTATATTTTTATCAATGTGAGATAATACCCACTTTCATATTCCAACACGCCCCATCACATGTGGGCTACTAACAAGGCCCAACACGTGCACACAATTTTAATCAAATAGGGACGGTGGCAAATTAAGATCGAGCAACCCGCTCTAATACTATATTAATTTTTTTATATCAATTGGGCTATCAACAAAGAGTCATGCATATAAGTTCAAATGAGGTTACATCCCAAAACCAATTGGTAATGGGTGGAGTGCCTCATAAGTTTATATACATGCTCAAACCCTTCAATTTTATTACTGTGAGACAACACCCACTTTCATATTCTTTGTACTTTTATCAATATGAGACAATACCCACTTTTATACTCCAATAAAAAATTCATTTCATTCTCTCGCATGAAAAGCAAAATGCCAGCAACCAGAAAGTCTGTCAAATCGAAGCAAAAATAATGTTCTTGTGGTGTTTTATCTCCATAAGGTGAGACGATGAAGTTAAGGACATAGATTTGCTCAATTTTTGCCTGAATAAAGTGAGAAGATACATCAGTGGGTTGAGGTTTGCCTTGATTGCGGTGGGGGAATGGTGAGGTCGTTTGTCGGTGAACAATCGTTTATTGTTCCCAAACACAATACTTTCTTCTTCGGAAATGTCGCCTACCAGAAATTGCTCACTAAATGCTCATTTATTCATCACCATAAACTAACCTCTTGTTCGCAAAAAACTTACCTATTGTTCAGTAACTACGATTCTATTTTTCGCCAAAAATTAATCTATTACTCACTAAAACTTGAAAACTTTTACTACTAAAGTCTATCTTATTGTACACCCTAATAATTATCCACTAAAACTTTTTATTTAAAGCAACGACCTGTTGTCACTAAAAGTTAATCTTAAACCAGACTCTTTTATTCACTAAAAATTAACATTACTGTCACTAAAAATGCTCTATTGTTTATTAAAAAATGACCCATTATTCACTAAAACATGTTACATTTTTCACTTAAAATTAATGCACTATTCATCAATAAAGAAAAATTTTCTATTATTCCCAAAAAGTTATTCTATGATCCACTAAAAAAGTATTTTGACCATATGAGTTTACTGAGAAGAAAATTTCGGATGCTGAGAGCTTAAAATGCCTTAAAGTTAAGGGCCAAAAGTTGTAAAAAAAAGCTAAACAGAGCTATAAATAAAAAATTTATGTTATTCCCAAAAAAACACTATTGTTCACCATAAGCATTATTTAAAAAAAAAAAAAAGAAAAGAAAGAAGAAACAAAAACATAAGTAAGTAAAGTACGAAGGAAAAAAGAAAATAAAAAAAGAAAATAAAGTTTAAAGACTCTAAAAAGTTAAAGGAAAAGTGTAAATAAATAAGGCGAGAAGATAAGAAATTTGCTTCTGAGAGAATTCAGACCTCAAACCATCCAAATAAGAGCTTGAGTGTTAACCACTTTGCTACCTTGTAGTTTATACTTTAATTTATGACAATGCATATAAAAGAACAATTAAAACATCACAACACACGCCTATCTATGTACATTTCTGGACTTGGGCATAAGGCTTTTGTGGCTTCTGCTTCCATAGTTGTTTAACATAATCTTCTTGGATATTGTACAACAAAACGAGCAAAATAAGTTTATTTTCTTGTTAAATGTTTGATTTTCCCGTGGCAAACTTCTCAAACTACCATGGAAACTGTTTCAACTATTTTTATCTGTACTTTTTTTTTCTTTTTGTGAGAATTTGTATCTTTCCTTTGAAAGTAAATTTTTAAAACAGGAACTTTATGAACGTACCCAAAGATGCTTTTGAAGCTTATATATTTGCGGAGAGATAGAGTAATGGATATTTATTTAAACTGTTGACAGCTATTGAAAATTTACTTGTCATATAGTTAGTTAACTAAGTTGTTGTGTGTTCGTAGGTTAATTGACCAATAATATAAAGTGAACAAAACAGATATGGATAAACTTAAACGTTACAAATAAAATCAGTAAAAGATATTTAGTATAAAGAAAAACAAAATCAGGAGTAAGAAGGCAAAAGCTAGTTTGTTAAACTTTTTTATCGTGCACAACACTCACTGATACTAGAGTAGTGACTCAAAACACACTCTTGGCACAGCCACAAGTTCAAGTAATGTGAAATGTGAAGACAAAGTACAAAGGTTACACAATATTTTTCTCAGGGCATGTTCTTTCCAATTTATGATGTAATTATCATCAGCACTCTAAATATTTTAGTACAATTCAATATAATTTAGCATAATTCAGCACAATTCAGTATAATTCAACAATTATAAAAAGTACTTAATGGATCAGATTGTGATTAAATCCAAGTCTTCTAATTTGTCATCAATAATCAGACTTATTTTACTAATAATATAAATAGGTTTACTACCATAATTGCGTAATTCATTGACAGTTGAAAAAATTACATTATGTAACTAAATAAAATGTTCCACTCTTTCTTTTATAATCTGAAGTATGAATATCATTATAACTGTAAAATTCTTATTAATAATTTTGAATACATAATATATTATTTAACGACATAAATTTTTCATTAATTTTGGAAGATTACATAATTGTTTTCAGAATCTAATCGAAATTGACGTACAGTGTTGCAATGAATGAATTCTGAACTACATGTACTAATGGCATTTGGAATTCTAGGTAGGTTGCAAAGCAAGTCATACATTTGTAGTTTTATTGTGTACTTCATTTTGTATTTATGATATAGTGTATCCAGTGCTAATCCCAATTTTGTAATGTCGACTTCCTTGTTCTAACAACTATCTGAATGTATATTCATGGTAGTTCTAATTATGATTATTTTAAAAATTGAACTAACAATGAAGTCCATTACATCAAATAATATAGAATGTTTTTTTTGTTGATACTAGAGTGACTTCAAACAATACATATATTTGCAAATTATTCGTATATTATACATGCCAACTAAAAAAATGCCACTGATCAATTAATTTACAACAACACTAGCACATATACAGATAGCTCATTGGAATTTGTCCATATTCTATCACAAGATAAATAAATATGGATTTATAATTAATAGTTCATATATTGGGTGTATACACCATTAAAAAACTTTATAAATACACTTCACGGCTTAATTAAAATTAGGCTCTAATAACATAAACCTTCTAAATATATTTTGCGTGATTCAGCATGATTAAACATGATTCAATATGATTTAGGATGTTTTAGTATGTTTCAGAAGTAAGCAAAGACAAGGACTTATCATAACTTGGAAAGAATAAACCCACAATGTGCTCTATCTATTCGCTTAAGTGTTTTAGCATGCAATCTTCTTTTCTTTTCCTTCCATTTTGTAGACTTATAGGTGTTTCTTAATGATCCTGGACAATGGAATGCTGCAATATTAACCATTGAAGGGCTCCCTCAATCTAATCCCTGGATTTGGGGGTGTGGGAATAATTCACTAGTTAAATAAGTAATTAGTATGTAAACTATTAAGGATTTAAAATTTAATTATTAAATCTTTTGAATCAAAAGTTTTGTTAGCCTACCACCCTTAAAAGTATAATGGGATATTCTTAATGATACTTTAATTTCTTTTTTTCCTCTCTTATATAACTATTCTTTAATATTTTGACAACATTTTCTTAAAAGATATTGTTGACTTAAATATGCATTATTCTTTTACTTATTTTTTTCTTTTCTTCCTTGAAATATAAAAAAAAGTATATTGTTAAAAAAACCTCAGAGGCAACCAACTGCAATGTTCTATGCAGTGTAATAATGCCTTCTGCAATTAAAGTTACAGATTTTACTTTAGCTTTAGTTGGAATGACATGCTCCCACCTTATTAATTCATTTATCATGGCCTCCTTATTGGTGACATGAAAGGAAAATGGTTCCCTTCATCAATATGAAGAGTCTGAATGGTTACAAGGTAAATATCGAATTTACTACCAAAATTTCCCCCTAAATTAGAAGTAACAATGCTCCACGAATTTTGAAGAAAGCTTTGAGGTTTTTATTGTAGTTAGTAACAAATACCAATATACTGTATTTTTTCATTTTTCAAGGAAACAAAAGTGAAACATTTAGAAAAAGATTATTGTGTATTTAAGTTAACAATATTTTTTAAGAAAATTTGTATAGAATTGTTAGAGGATAGCGATGTCAAAGAGAAAGTAAAGAAGATTAAAGCATCATTCAAAAAAATTCCGCTATACTTTTAACATTATTAAGTTAACCAACTAAAAATTTTGATTGAAAAAATTTAATAACTAAACTTCGAACTCTAAATAGTTTACATCTTTGTTTAGTTAATCAAATTCTCAACACAATTCAAACTGATTTCCATAAAGGAGATAACCATCTCTGTAGATAACCATTGATATAGGGGTGTTTGGTACGTAAATGGCTTTTTGAATAGTTTTTTGGGTGAAAATAACTATTTGCGGCCTTTGCAGAGAAGTTGGCTATTTGACCAAGTCAAACAACTACTCCAAATGTTTGGCAAATACGTTTTCTAGTAGCTATTGGTGCGAAAAAACTATTTTTCACGAAGCTAAACCAAGTAGCTAGTTGGGCTTTACTGTATAAATGACAAAAATGACCTTAAGTTAATTAAAGTTATGCCAATCGTCATCATTTTTTTAAAAAAAAATAGATTTTCTTTAGAAAAAATAGTCATTGCTAAGCAAATGTGGGGCTCATTTATACTTGTAATTAGTACACATTATCAAGCCAAAAATTAACTTAACAAAATGCCCATCATTGTATATATTTTAGATATCTAGACTTTTATCCCTTTTTTTTTTTTGGAGTGGAGAGTCAAAGGTTTGCATAGACATATATCTTAGACACATTTTGTATGAAGTCATTTGTACTCAATCATTAATTCTTGTGATGCTTCCTCACCTCAGAGAGATTGTATAACTTTTTTAATTTTTTAGGATTAATAAAGTTTTACAAACCATTTAAATTAATGAATTTTACATAATAAATATTTTGAATGTCAAAATTTGGTTTATCTTAAAGACGAAGATAGATAAATTATTAAAAAGAATGTTAGATTAACAATAAATTAAGAATCATGTTTAGTTATATGGTAAATTTGATATATGGGCATAAATGGACTTATACCAAAGTTTTTTTAGAAACAATTAATTTTATCAAATATTTTTTCTAGAAATAGCTAATAAAAATAGCTTATTCAAACAACTGATAGCTAACCACTAATACAAATAGCTAACAGCTATTTGCCAAATAGGATCATAGTCGTTTTCCTTAGTCTGCTTGATAATCTTGTTATTTGGTTTGTTGATCAAAGAGTTTGAGATGATGTCTGTAGTCAGCAATGGATTAAATGCTCAATGGTAACCATTGGTTATAAGAGGGCGATTTCTTATACTCTGCTGGAAGCACACATTTTTATTGTTCATATGTATATTTTTTTTCACCTGCGTATTTTTCATATATTAAGATTTTAATATATATTTACTAAGGTGGCTTGTAGGAGTCTGGCTATAATAAAGAGCATTTTAAATTTGACTTGTGTTGCTCACTTTTGCTGCTTTTCCCCATTTGGTAAACTTCCACCAAAAAAAAAGCCAAAAAAAAAACTTGCTTTTTTCGGAGGAGGCTGGGGGACGGGACTATAGTGTCCTTGATAATTTTGCTAGGGTAATGTCTGCTTAATCTAAATTCTTTTTCAGCAAAGGTGACTTATAGGTACTCATAGTATCGTTAATATGGCTACGGAAATGGTTTTTCTTTGCTAAATAAATGACCCAGAATATTTGATTATTTTGTCATTGATCGCTTTATTCCTCATACTTTATAATTTAGCAAGCAACCTATCAATCAATTAATAATCTGTTGTTAAGACACTAGTGGTTTCATTAGATTGTGACTTTGAAAGAATTAGGAGTGAGGTTAAATTATTTCTCTTAGATCGAGTCTGATTGATCTATGACTATAAAGCATCCGTGAGACAACCCAACAAAGTCAACCTGTTGGTTATCTCTGACATCATTTTGATTGATTCTTAATTTGAATTTTGTCTAAACCTACTGTTGGGAATGATAAAAATGAAAAGAAAGGAAAAAAAAAGAAAAACAGTGAATTAAGACAATGCGTTATAGCTGATTGATGTTAGAGAATTTGTCTAAAACTATTTATGAGCCAAATTCATGGGGAATAGTTACGTAAAACAAGACTCACGCGTTGCAATAAACTCATCAGTTTTTCTCTATAAATGAAAAAGAGAAGAAGCTGATAGAACTATATAACAAAAAAGACTGCACAAGATATCACTTCGGAAAATACCAAAAGGGAACTTGGTGAGAGTGGGTGAGTGTAAGAAGCAACTGGTAATTAGTTGCTGGAGAACACATCTAGGTAGAGGGTGTGGGAAATATTTGTTTATAAGTGTCTTGTAATTAGACTTGCAGGCAGGAAGAATTATTTGTATATTGTCCTGAAATAGTGAAAATATATTTTTTCTCTCAAATTTTCTATGTGTCAGTTTTATTTATTTTATCGCATTCTCGATAATTTTCGGATCTTATGCGCTTAAAACCCAATGATGGTATCAAAGTGGGTTGTGCTGGGAAGGAGGGTATGTAAGTGGTAAGACAAACAATGGAAATCAAAGAACGAGAGATGGCATCAATAAAAGGCTCGAACATTTTGAATCTAACCTTTTGATGGTGGTGGTGATTTCACCTTGTGGCAACAATGAGTGAAAAGCTTGTTGACACGGGAAGGGAC
>JAKOGI010000111.1:1110000-1196562 GCA_029747015.1 Carnegiea gigantea
GGCCCCCTTCACGTGCAATGTTGAGTTAAAAAATACCGCAAGTGCACGGTGCCAGTTGTAGCTAGCAACGGCAAATATGGATCATGTTCACAAGGAACTCGGTTTCAACCACCGAACCAACCTTTAACACTCTATTTAGGCCAGAATCTATTAGGAATGGTTTTTACTTAATAACAGTTGTATTCTACTGAAAGTTACTACTATTGCCTAAATTAATATTAATGCAAGTCCTGGATTGGGGTTCACCACCCTATCATGCTCCTTGGACTATAAACTAGATCATGCGAATCTGCCCACATAGACAACTGAAATAGAATGGTTACAAGTTAAGCGTATCTATGCCTTCTCTCAAAGGTCATTAGACTGGTCAAGCTATCCTAGTTATCTATTGTCATTTAATTAGAATCACGAAGCCACAAGATTGAGTAACCCTTAATTCCCAATTGAAACCCCAACTATTTTCATATTAAGAAATCCAATTGCCCACTAAGCAGCTCTAGGTAGAGGATTTAACTCTTGTTAATCTCCTAAACCCCAATTACAAATATGAATCAACCTCTCAGGCAATTCATCAAACACCTGGCATGCTAAGTGAGAGTTCAATTACAACATGGGCATTCATTCACATAAATCTAGAATATGAATTCAAATCGCACAATAGGGGCTACACCTAATCTAAGACAATAAATTTAGCCTATAATCATCATCAAAATCACAACCACAATCATGAATATGAACATGACAAAAAAAAACTAACTTTGAATTAAAGCGCGAAAGGAAAAGGGTAAAGGAACGTACTTTCTATTGATTGAAGTAATAATCTACCAGATTCAACAATCGATTTCAATCCAAAGCTTTCAAATCAAGAACAACCAATATGAATCCTAAAAACCTAAAGTCGCCGTTTTCGAGAGAGAAGGAACGAGAGAAGGAAGAACTCTCCAATTATAACGCCGAATTACAATTAAATAGGAAGAATCAAAGTGGCACAGTCGTGCACCGTGCCATTTTGCTGTCTCGCGTTTTCTTACTTCCTTGGGTGGCACGGTCACCCTGCCTAGTATGGTGCCCCCATCCCACTTCCTCGTGGCTCGAAATCTACCCTTTTGGCTCCTATTTGGCGTAATATTAGCTGGTTTTCCTTGTTTCTTTTAATCGAACTCCTGAAAATACAAAAATACAACATTTAGGCAGATTTGGGGTAAAGAATGACTAATCAACCTCTATACTCTTGAAGTTTTGCTGAAAATCGCCAAAATGAGGGGTAAATATCATGTCTAAAAGGGGTAAAATAGAGGTTTATCAACTCCCCCATGCTTATTTCTTGCTTGTTCCCAAGCAAGACTAAGACGCGATTAAACTGGCAGGAGGTTAAGACCTCTAATTACTCGCCTCTTCAGGCAAGGCGAATGGAAAACTAGTTAAATCAAGCATAGGTGTGCATAACTAGCAGGACTATTCAAGGCATAAATACATAGTTTCAAAACTCATTTGAAAACCGTTTGGAAGGCCACATGTTCAACTTGTCATCCAGTCACACCATATCACACCCCTCCCCAATCAAGACGCCTCCAAATAAGTGGTGGGCTAGAAGGCCTGGCAGTGACTCTCATAGGGGGCACAAAGCAAGTGCGCTCTCTCACATGTGTTTAAGATGTAGGAAGGTTCACTTAATTCTCTTCCAATCAAACAAACTGCCATAGGCTTGGTAAGATTCTTAATTCTCCACCGCGAAAATGCAATATGCAAAACAATAATTACGAAGACTTTTCAGGGTTGTAATGGGGTTAAGGGCACAGGTAGAAAGGGGGACAAACAATTTGGGAAATGAGGAGCTAACAATTCGAAGCCAATCAGCAACCAACAATTGAACCAATTACACCACACACTTTCCTAAGATAAAATAAGAATACACCCTTTAGCAGATGGACCATCGGGAGTGAACTACGATAACATGCTAAACATACTCATTCACCCCTTCTTTTCTTTTTCATAAGAATTTCAACAAGTTTCCTTTTCTTCTTTTTTTTTTTTTAGGGGGGGACATGTTTTGCTTCGAGTTTTTTTTTGGGAAAGGAAATGAATGATTGATGTGCACAATAACTATACACTCAATTCCCAATGATCATTATGATACATCCCTGCATATACCAAAACGAACCACCAAGTTGCCTAACACCCAAAAGCTACCCACAAAATAACGAAGTGTTAACCCACTGGCTTTGGTTTAGAGGTAGGAGATGTGTTTAGGCCAATAGCTAATAGTGAAGGGTTCACAATAAAAATAGGCAAGGCTCAAAGGGGGTAAGCAAGGGGTCAAAACATTCAATCATGGGTGGCAGATTTGGCTATGTAGCTCAGAAAAACAAATGAATGCCTCTATCATATTATCATAATGCAGTAGCTGAATGCGATTTCAAAAAGAATCAAACCAAGTTCTAGAGATGTAGTCATGAAAGAGACACACAAGAAAGAAAATGTGAGACTAAATTTATGAATTAGTCTATAGGCTCAAAATCTCACGGGTCACACTACCAAACACACAACTAGCCCAAGAGATGTCCCACTTAAAAGGAATAATCAATCATGATGAGAGGAGTTCAAGGACAAATAGCATGCAAACCAAACAATGTGGTCAAAACACTTTCAAAATCATCAACCAAAGGCATTTGCCACAAACAATCCACAAGTATGCACAACCATGCCAACCAACTGCTCACCAATGCCTTGGTTATCATCATAGGAGGGGGGTTTTTTTTGGTCAAAGCAATAAATCACCCTAAGCAGATAACTAGTGGATAAATGAAGAGAAGAGTAAGAAGAATTACCTCGCGGTCTTGTGAAGCTCCACTCAACACATTCCCATTCGAGACCAAGGGTTAGGAAATAAAATATGTACAATGCATCCTAGATGCTTTTCTAAATGGATGAATAAAAGGAAACTAATGCACCCTAAACATGCTGCTAAACGAGAATGAAACTTAGAAAGAAATATATACAATGCACCCCACTGAACAGATATAAACATCCCTCCATGCTTGGACCTTTCATTGTCCCCAATGAAAGCATGATGCATAAGAAAAGAAGGGGAAGGGGGAATACACTTATAGTCACTCGGTGCCGTCGGGCCCTGGAGGGGGCCAGAAATACGGAAGAAATGGATGGAAGGTGGAGGAATCATAAGATGGGAAGGATGAGGAGCCACCCTGATCGCCCGAAAAGGAGCGTAAATGCTCCTGCATCTATCGAATGGACGCCGACTGGCGCCAAAGTAGCTCGTGCATCCGCCGACGCTCCTCGTACTTGCGGGCTTCCCACATAGCCCATTCCTCCTCCCTCTGAATCCGCTGCTGCTCCCCCTCCTCCTGGCGGTCGACGAAACCCCGGAAACAGGAGACTCCTTTCTCAATGGAGTCCATGCGCTCGGAGAGGCGACCAAGGTCGGCACGCATGCCTGTGAAACCCTTCCGAAGCCCGGAAACTTCCACTTGGAGGTTGGAGAAAGACTGGAGAAAGGTGGGGTCGAGCGGCATGTATGCCGCCTAGGAAGAAGAACCACCCATCTCATGGGTAAATGGTGGGTAAAGTGGTGGTGGAGGTGGTGGGATAGTTGCCTCTTCAGTAGGGGTACCCTCGGGCTCGGGCTCTCTATGGCCCCCATCATACTCCTCATCTCCACCCTTATCGACCTTAAGGTCCGCATCAGTTGCTAACTATTCCTCCCGAGGTAGAACAGTTGCCCTAATAATCGTGCCATCGCAGTTCCAGTTTCTTTTGTTAGCGACCGTAGTGCGCTCAACATTGGGAAGGGTAAAGAGGATGGTTTTGTGGTGGGGGTACCGAATGGTGTCACCTCGAGTATCTATAATATGCATATGGTGGAGGGTGCCAAGGTCAAGGTGACTACCTAGAAAATGGGCCTCGAGAGTAGAGAGCCTCGAGCCATAGCCTAAGGCATTAGCAATGGCGGTAACAGTGCCACCAACGCTAATGACATTCGTATTGTTAGTCTTGTCTACTTCCGCCAAGTAGCGGATTATAAAGGCCCCCGTGTCAATAGGGGTACCTGACAGGGCGCACCTAATAATAAATAGTTCGGCCTTCCAACAACTATTTTGATTGTCGTTGTGGTCGAAAATACCGCAGGTTGACATTACAGATGTCAGTGGCCTTCGCCTATCAGGGGTCAAAAACCCTAGGTCTCCCCTACCTATCAGTATACTCCTTCCGTTTGGAGTAGGTGATGCTCAACCAAATGGGGTCAGGTCTCTACAATGAAGGCACATCTCTATAAGCCCCATCGACCACCGGGAATCTCAAAAGCTCATTAAACATCCTCAAACTCATCCGATGGTCAATGTTAAACATTCGAGAGTAAATAACGACTTCATGACCACCATAGTTCCCATCCTAATTGACATTGAGGGAACTCAAAAACTCAACCATAAGGCGATCATAGGATGTACATTGCATATGTATATACTCAGTCCATCCTAATCTACCAAGTAGGGTCAGCATATTATCTAACATCCCTAAGGATCGCAATGAGTCAGCATGAAAGTATTTCTGCTCACTAGTGTTCCTATGGCTAAAAGCTCATTACTGGACTTTTGTTCATCATTAACAAAATGCAAGCCCCTAGTGCTAGCAGGTAAAATAAGAGAGTATGCATCTTTAGTACCTTTAGCAGTGGCAGTTGTAGGTGCAACGGAAGAGGAGGTTGCCCATGATGATTTCTTAGGATGGGATAGAGGCCTTGAAGTTTCACCAACTCGTTTCTTGCCCATGGTGCAAAGTAACAATAAATCAGGGCCAAAAATCAAAGGTAAAGGCCAAAAATAGCAAGAGAAGGGCTAATTTCTTTTTCTACCACCTTCAACCTCAACAATGAAGGTTAGGGTTGTAGAGAGAGAAAATGAGTATGGGATGGGATGAGTTTGAGATGAAAAGGTGAGAAATTTTGAGAGGAGAGTAAAGGGGAGTGAAGGAATTGAAGAAATTGGGAAGAATTTGAGGAGTTCGAGGGGTTTTGGGGGGGAAGATTAGAGTGGGTATGGTGAGGAGAGAGAGCCTTTCATGCTTCTAGAGAAAGAAAGAAGAGAGTTTGAATGGGCGAAGGAGGAAGAAGAAGGAGAAATCGAGCCTTTTGGCTGAAATTTTATGTGGCACGGTCATGCCCTATGGACCGTGCCACTCTGCTGGTCAAAGGTTCGCAGAGCGAAAATGGCACGGTTGTGCCTCCGGGCACGGGGTGACCGTGCCAATTCGCTGGTCATCAAATCACATTTTTTTTCCTTGCTCCCTCTTTATGGCACGCCCATGCCGCCTAGCATGGGGTGCCCATACCAACTTTCGGTCCTTTAAGTCATCCCCTTCTAGGGCCGTTACTTCTTTTTCTCACTCATTTTTCTTCTTGAACTTTTTCATCTCATCTCCTCCGTTTTTTTTCTGTTTTTTTCATTTTTTTTTGAAAGCAGTAAAGTTTGGGTTGCCTCCCAAGAAGCGCTTGTTTAAGGTCTTTAGCTTGACCATTACCTCAAATTGGCAGATGATGACAAGAAGGAGGGAGGTGAAGATGGTGGAGTGATGAATGGCGTTCCCTCTAGAACCTCCCCATGGCAAAAGGTAGCGCCTGCAAAAGCAGTAGGAATTGATGGATGTAAATCAGATAGTGCTATAGAACTCATATTAGGTCCTCCATCCCCATCAAACGCTATGATGTCAGAATTAGCCGCATGAAGAGTAGGATATGCAAGGCCTTCGGGAGGAGAGGGAGGAGCAGGAACTGAAGAAGGTAGTGTTGGAGGGAAATAGAAATCAATTGTCTCACCGCAAAACTGGAAGGATATAGTTCCTGCCTTTACATCGATCATTGCCCCCGCAGTAGCCAAAAACGGCCTCCCAAGGATGATAGGGATTTGGGGGTTCTCATCCATATCCATCACAATAAAGTTACAGGGGATGATGAACTTACCCACCTGGATAGGAACGTCCTCCAAAACACTCACAGATCGCCTGGGGGTGCTATCCGCTAACTGTATGAGCATGGTGGTGGACCTTAGGTGCAATAGTTCAAGCTTCTTGCACAGAGAAAGCGGTATTAAACTCACACTGGCCCCCAAATCACAAAGAGCTTTCTTGATTTGTGTACCCGCTATGTAGCAAGGGATAGAGAAGCCACCATGTTCTTGCAACTTTGATGGTAACTGGCTTTGGAAATTGAGCTGCAGACTTCTCCCATAGGGGCCACTGGAACTCCTTCGGGCTCACTTTGCTTGGGAAGGAGCTCTCTCAAAAATTTGAGGTAGGCAGGTGCTTTCTTAAGAGCCTCCCAAAAAGGGTATCAGTGTAAACCCGCCTTAGGATATCTATAAATCACGCGAACTGAGGCTCCAGTCGAGAGAGCTTAGTCTAAGCCAACCTCTGAGGGTAAGGAACAGGAGGCTGATAAGGTCAGACTGGAGGAGATTGATGACCCTCCTCTTCTTAATTCGAAACCGCTTCCTTCTTCAATATAGGTGTTCCTATAGAAATAGGAACTGGGGCCTCTTCCTAAAGTACCATCACAAGCCTATTACCCCTACATTTCTCGTATAAACGGCATTGATGTGACCCCTAGGGTTGACCTCGGGTTGGTCCGGTAGTTGTCCTTGCGGTCGGGACAAACTACTAATCTGTTGAGCAATCTGTGCAATCTGAGTGTCCATCACCTTTTGATGGGAGGCCATGGCATCGAACTTAGAGTTCAGTTGATTGATTTGCTCACTCAGAACCTCATTTATCTTGGTTTGGGTTGCTATGAAGCACTCCATAAGGTTCTCTAGGTTAGACTTAGGTTGTGGTGGTAGTTTTGGGGTAGATGGGTTGTTGGGTACCCTATGTTAAAAACCAGAGGGCTGAGAGGCATTGGGTGGCAAGGGGTTGTTGTTCCGGTAGGAGAAGTTAGGATGATTTTTCCAATCGGGGTTATATGTATTTGAGTAGGGGTTGTTCTGTGGTGGTGGGCGTGGGCTATAGTTTTGCATTACATTGGCATGCTCAACACCTGGGAAAATGGATTGACACTCAGCAGCAATGTCGCCTTGAATGCCATAAATTTCACAAGGGACCCCAACCTCAAACATTGCACCCGAGGGACCACCCACTAAACTCCCTGGGGAGGGAGTTCTAAGCCTGTCAAACCGCTGCACCAAGGCATCCACCTTGCTAGCCAGCATATCCACAGCATCTACTCCATAAACCCACTAATCCTCTTGGGGGCCGCCCTCTTACCGGACTAATGATAGTTGTTGGAGGCCATCTCCTCCAATAAGGCCTTTGCAGCCTCTATCGACTTCCTCATAAGTGCACCGCCAGCTGCGGCATCAACGGACATCTTCAATGACTGGTCTAATCCATTACAGAAGGTTTGGATTAGAAGCCAGTCGGGTACTCCGTGGTGGGGGCATTGGCGTTGAAGATCCTTGAACCTTTCCTATGCCTCATAAAGTGACTCACCAACTCGTTGAGAGAAGCAGGCGATTTCCGCTCTCAACTTAGCGGTCTTGCCCGGGGGGAAGTACTTGCTCAGAAATGTAGTCGATAGGGCCTCCCAGGTAGAGAAGGAGTTAGGCTCTTCATTAAGGAGCCAGTCACTGGCTCGATCCATCAGCGAGAAAGAGAAGAGCCGGAGTCTGATGGTATCGGCGGAGACCTCATTGAGCTTGATCGTGTCACACTTCGCTAGGAAGTTGCGAAGGTGAATATGAGGGTTCTCCGTGGGACGCCCATTAGACTGATCCTTCTCCACGATGGATACAAGGGCGGGCCGTAGCTTGAAGTTATCCGCTTTGACGGTCGGATTCACAATGGAAGAGGTGAGGCCAGTGGCCTGCGGTAGGACATAGTCCCGCAGAACCCTAGGATTTCTCTCGACCATAGTGCTATCTCATTGCAATTGCCTCTTCCTTGCACCACTTTGCCTTTGCGCAGTGGCTTCTATCTCAGGGTCGAAGAGAATGAGTGGTCGCCCCGTCTGACTGCGCCTGTGCATACAAAGCTAAGAACTACACCAAGCGCAAGCAGGTTCAAGCAAAGCTAAAAGAACAAGAAGGAAAAGGAAAAGTGGAAAAGAAAAAGAAAAAGCCTAATCTAAAGCATTTAAAATCGCTTTCGATGTTCAAACAATCAAGTTCCCCGGCAACGGCGTAAAAAACTTGTTCAGTTAAAAAATACTGCAAGTGCACGGTGCCAGTTGTAGCTAGCAATGGCAAGCACGGGTCATGTCCATAAGGAACTCAGTTTTAACCACCGAACCAACCTTTAACACTCTATTTAGGCTAGAATCTATTGGGAATGATTTTTACTTAATAACAGTTGTATTCTACTGAAAGTTACTACTACTGCCTAAATCAATATTAACGAAAGTCCTGCATTGGGGTTCACCACATTATCATGCTCCTTGGACTATAAACTAGATCATGCGAATCTGACCACGCAGACAACTGAAATGGAATGGCTATAAGTTAAGCGTATCTATGTCTTCTCTCAAAGATCATTAGACTGGTCAAGCTATCCTAGTTATCTATTATCATGAAATTAGAATCACGAAACCATAAGATTGAGTAACCCTTAATTCCCAATTGAAACCCCTATTTTCATGTTAAGAAATCCAATTGCCCATTAAGCAGCTCTAGGTAGAGGATTTAACTCTCATTAATCTCCTAAACTCCAATTACAAACATGAATCAACCCTCTCAGGCAATTCATCGAACAACTGGCATGCTAAGTGAGAGTTCAATTACAACATGGGCATTCATTAATATAAATTTATAATATGAATCCAAATCGAACAATAGGGGCTACACCCAATCCAAGACAATAAATTTAGCCCATAATCATCATCAAAATCACAACCACAATCATGAATATGAACATGATTAAAAAAAAACTAACTTTGAAGTAAAGCGCGAAAGGAAAAGGGTAAAGGAACGTACTTTCTATTGATTGAAGTAATAATCTACCAGATTCAACAATCGATTTCAACCCAAAGCTTTCAAATCAAGAACAACCAATATGAATCCTAAAAACCTAAAGTCGCCGTTTTCGAGAGAGAAAGAACAAGAGAAGGAAGAAGTCTCCAATTACAATGCCAAATTACAATTAAACGGGAAGAATTAAAGTGGCATGGTCGCGCCATGTGGCACAGTGCCACCATGCCACTTTGTTGTCTCGCATTTTCTTGCTTTCTTGGGTGGCACGTTCACCCTACCTGGCATGGTGCCCCTATGCCACTTCCTCTTGGCTCGAAATCTACCATTTTGGCTCCTATTTGGCGCGATATTAGCTAGTTTTCCTCGTTTCTTTCAATTGAACTCCTAAAAACACAAAAACACAACATTTAGTCAGATTTGGGGTAAAGAATAACTAATCAACCTCTATACTCTTGAAGTTTTACCGAAAATCGCCAAAATGAGGGGTAAAAATCATGTCTAAAAGGGGTAAAATAGAGGTTTATCACGCAACTTACCACAAAAGCACTATTGAAAGCAAGTGGTAATGATAGAACGCCACATTTGGTGTACAATAGTGTAGTATAGTCCTTTTGTAAGGAAATTTATAGCTTTCAATTCATAATTGAATTTATCTTTTACTACTCGTGCTCTCTATTTTATCTACTATTCACATTCGAATTTATCTTTTACCACTATCATCATCTCTATTTGATCATCTATGTGATGTTGCCAATGATGTTGATGTTGTATTTTCTTCAGTGGGAGGATTCTCTTAGTTGTAGAAATTTTTGAGATTGATGTCCTATAGTTTGTTGTGAAATTTGTCATATTATTTTGGGTGTATGGTTGGAATTCTACTTAAAATGTCTATACTGATTGTGTCTCAAGATCCATCGGAGTACACGAGTACAAATGCATTGATTCTATTAGAATGGCGATTCCTAATTCAATTAGGAAAATAATCCCTGATAAGTACCTCTTTTGTCATGAAATGAACCTAGATGGTGTTGTGTTAGGTGTTTCTGGTAGCAGGATGCATTGTATTGCCAACAGGACTTCATGATGAGACAACAAATGTTGGTTATGGTCAAATTGATACCTGTGTGGGGCCTGTATTTTTGGGCTAAGTCTTATTTGGGACAAAAAATTAGGAGCTTAAAGTGTTTCTTGGAGGACCAATTTTTATTAATCTTTGTAGGGACAAAATTGGTAAATGCCTACTTTAAACCTAACTTAAAACTAATTTCTAGGTTAACATCTACATTCAAATCGCACAAAAACTATGTACACTTACTCATAGAGTTACCATTACTTCATGCTTCAAAATAAGTAATAGCGAACAAAAGAAAGTTAGATGGATGCGCAAATGGGTAGACTTCTTTTTAGGAGGTGTATTAAGAATATTATTGAATTCACAAAGAAATTAATTTGATAGTAATTGTTAAGAGTACAAAATGTGCTCAATTCAATTAGAGAGAGGGGATGTGTCAACTTATGATCCTTAGGTCTTCAGCATTCATGACCCTACTTTGTGGAATAGAGAAGAACCAAACCATTGACTAGTTTGATTTTGTAAAATTAGTTGTGGTTGGGGTGGAAATGAGTAAGAAGTGAGACGAGCAAGTCTAGATGGGATGCTTTCAAGTTGAAGTTGATTAATTAATTTGATATGTTTGGTTTTTTTAATGTTTGTTTTTCACCCTATATTTTCAATGAATATCTCTGTGATCTACCCCCCAGTGTTTGTTGATTTTGGGTGTTTTTACAAATGCATTTCATTGCTTTTCATCATTGGTTCTTTATGTTCCTATTTATTTTTTTGGGAGTGATATTTTGGTAGTCGACCTTCATTTCGCTTTTCTTGACATCTTTCTTCATGTTAATTTTCTAGTGTTCTCTAGATTATTAAGGATGAGACAACCACTGTGTTAATTTTCTACTCCCATTTAATCACAACCATTGTAAGATGACCACTATTGCAAAGTATGTCCTTCCTTAATCGGTAAGCATTTTTCTTCTGTTTTTTGGGGGGGGGGGATTACAAAAGTTATGTATTCTTTTCCCATTGGGAAACCTACTTTTGTAGTAAGTTCCATAGAAATTTTGAATTTCTTTGATCTCTATATTGTTAAAATTCTTTTAATTTCGATTTATTTGTTTCATTTTGTTCAATTTTATGAGAGTTGGTTGAAAATATAAAGAAGATATATGAAATTTGTTATATATATCACTTTCAAAATTTATGAAGCCAATACAAATATATAACTTTTCTCAAATAATAAGTAGAACTTGACTACCTGAGGCTTAGTTAGCAAGATAATTATTTTTAGTGAGAGCTTCTGGGGGTTAAAGTTCAATGGTTCACGTAGATGAACAAGTCTGCAAGCTAATGCCCATCGCCTAGAGTTTAGATAAACAAAATTGAGATTTTTTTTGTTTGATCTAAGTTTATGGTTTGGGTTTTGTGGTGAGAGACCATACACAGGAGATGAGGGTGTTCAAAACGTGATAAGAAGCCAGTATCTATAGCAGAAGTTGAACTCGTAGAAGCCTTTGTCATTTACTACATGATGGACATGCCAATGATAGTAGGCTACATTAATAATTGAAAGCGTACCACATGCTGCCATCATGAAGCTCAAGGAAAAGAACTCACTAAATGTAGATGTTGGATTAACTGTAAAAATATTTCAGGTTTATTTTCAAAGTTTGATGTATATAATTTTAACTATCAAAAGGAATGACAAAATCTCAATAGTATAGGCATAAGTCATTTTTATGGTTTTTCATGGCATTCTTATATTTTGTGTGCGTACCTTTGTATTTTCTCCCCAATAGGTATGAATTATAGTGTTCATTGCTTTGTTTTTCAACAATGGTTGCTGGATTTTGATCATATTTGACTTTCATATTCTAATTTGCATACAATAGTTTTATCACATAGTTTTTTTTGTCTTTTGTTTTCCATTAAATTGGATTTATAATGCATTTTAATTTAAATATTCTATAAATTGAATAATTATTCTGATGATAATTTCAAAGCAACATATACTTATTCAAAAAAATTATCTCGAAGCAACACGTATGTCTTATCTAGTTACTTAAGTACAAACTTTCAAATTTTTTGTATATCACACATGCATGAAAATACACGAACCTATGACTATGAGGGTGGGGCAACGGAAAGTTATTGCTAAACTTAAAAAATGTCATCTGACTAAGGTCTTGTTCTTTTCATTGGTAAATCTCAATTTATCAATTTTAACCTACTTCAACCCACTTCATGAACTTCAATAAATAAATACCAACTTCAACTCACTTCAACCAACTTCAATCCACTTTAACCCATTATTTTAACCAACTTCTACCAATTATATAAAAAATATACCAACTTCAAACCAATTCAATCCACTTAAAAAAATATATCCACTTCAATCCACTTTAACCAATTTCAATTAACTTCACCTATTTCACAACCTCTATTCCCAGCAAAAAGAACAGGTGCTAACTGCTAAGAGCATCCCTAGTCCACTAACCGTGTTCCACAAATGCGCCCCACGTGACAAAATGCGTCCCTTTTCTTGTTTGTTTTCAAGGATTGAAACGAAACACTTTATACAGTGACAATAACATGTTTTTACTCACTTATTCTCTCTCTTAGACCCAGGCAACATGAGCTTCGAATGTGAATTCAACAGGGGTCATGCACCTACCATCAAAAGAAGCTTGGGAGAGAGAAAGGGAAAAGAATTTATGGCTAAAGAATCTAAAAAAGCATGTGTGGAAGCTACTACTTACCCTTATTATTGATTTGTTATAGCTACCCTTATAATCTCTAATGTGCACTCTAGAAGCTAGGAGTATATTTTCTTAATGTAAATGTTGTTAAAGATAGGTGCCCTCAATCTCCGCAAAATCTCCCCACAAAGTTAATCGTAAAGTCTGCATTCTGTATTTGTAGATTATATGCGCTACTATTAGACAATAAAAATATGTTAATAATCAAGCAAAAATAATTAGCAATGAAAATACAAACCGCATATTAGAAAATAGCAATTCCCGTTTTTTAGTGCCCCCAGTTCTTATCCTTTTCAAAGGGGATAGAGCAACTACAATGCCAATGATGTCTGTACCAGAATAAAATAAAAATCTTATAAATATCTAGAAAAGCATATAAGTAGATTTGACATATGTAAATTGTAATTTGTAAACTATATTTACCTATAATGTTATCATGTAACCGAAGACGTCGTAGGATATTGATAAACAATACAAAGGGTGTTAAGTGCTGGCAGGGAGTGTTACGACAATCATGAATGACATTTAGAAGTCTTGTTCGTGGCATGAAAACCAACTTCAAATTATTGGTGACCATATTCCTTTCTCCATCTGTTGCAACATGAACGAAGAGCTTCAAGATGAGGTAAACTTCGCCATCTTAGAGTATAGAGATCCACCAATTAATAGCATCATCACCTTCCTTGTTGCCTAATATCTCATCACACTGTAAAACAATATCGTGCTTTGATATTCAGTATACATGTACATGTTGGTCACATTTTAAGAACTTAGATTACCTCGATACCTGATAGTCCTTGAATATTACTTTTCACATCTTGCATTCTTCGTAAGTGCAAACCGTCCTGAATCTCATTGTAACACCCCCAGCCCCTAGGGTTAGGAGCGTTACGTTTTCTTACTTTTTACTAAATTCCTGGGACGAAATGGATAGAGTTTCCCCTAAAAACTGACCGTTTCTAGGCTATAAGCCTTATAATAATCCCCTGCAAATCAACGGAAGCGCATAGCATTTAAAAGAAGCTCGACGGCCACACGCTGGAATTCATAAGTCAACGAGCCACCCGCTCGGAGTACACCAACCAGAATAATTCTTTAATGCATGAAAAGTAAAAGGTACATCTCAACGGTCTGCACAACTGGAGTACTGGGGTTTACATCCCAAAACACAGCTAATTCAGAATAAAAACATCTAACTGGACAGATGGTTGGCTCACACGGCCATACAGAGCGACTCATAAATAATATGCATTATCTGAGCTAGAAAACTTAGTTTATAACATTATAGACTGGGAATACATTACATCACTTCGTTAAACACTTGAATCTATTTCCATAAGGCATACATGACTCTTTTTCAAGTAGGGGTAGACTCTAGCTCGCGTAAGTAGCTTGACTTCCACCTGTCATAACAAAAGCCTGGGGAAAAGGGGGAAAAAGTAATGGAATGAGCAACCACACGCTCAGTGAGAATTTCCCCTACTCCCTAAAACCCAAAACCGTTACAGGCAATAATACCAATAATAGCCACACATCACGCATTCATACTATTACTATCATTTTAGGCAATCAAAATCCCCAAGGAAAGATCACCCCTCCTAAAACTTCATTCTAACCCCTCAACTCATTCCTGGGTCCTTAATGACCAATCTTCCTTTCTAACAAGCATTCAGACACTTAATCAAGTAGCACAAGGATGAATATGATGCTTTCAAACACACTTGTGAAAACACAATGACTCTCGTTATATTCAAATAATAGTTTATAAATCATGCTAACTCCTTTAATGCTTATAACTCTTTCTAAGAGCTCTTGAAACACCCAAATTGGTAAGAAGACTTTGCAAGAACATTCTTTCATAAGATAAGCACTTTGAAAAGTTTAAATGTATGATGCATTACTAGGATGTAGCTATACTTCATTTGAAACTTCATTTAAACTATATTTAGGACATATTCATAAAAGATATGCAGGTTTCGTACATTTGAAAGCTTTCTTCTTTTCTTAAGAATGCTTTACTTGGCCTCTTGAGGCTCTTGTTACTTTAAAAGAATTTCTTTTCTTTCCTGAACTGTTTAGAATGGCAAAAAGCCATATCTCCTTTAACAACATCTTACTGTGCTGGCTAGGGAGGTCAACACTGCCCTTAAGTGAGATCGTCACTCTTACTCTACGTTATTCCCGGGGTATACGTCCTTATCTTTTGGTCAAAACGCGTCTCAGTAGATAAACTCAAACTTCGATATTGTCCTCTGTAGGACAATAGCTCACACCAAGATAATCATATCTTGAGTCCAGTCCCCCTCAAGGTTTTCTTACGCGTCACACATCATAACTTATCTGGGGAACAGCTCACACCAAGATAACTAATATCTTGAATCCAGTTCCCAGGAACAGCTCACACCAAGATAATTTATATCTTGAGTCCAGTTCCGAACTTTTCTTTAGGGGGAAACAGCTCACGCCATCTTTGCGTCCAGTTTTCAAGAACAGCTCACACCAAGATAACTTATATCTTGAGTCCAGTTCCTACCCTTTGGCCCTAGCACTTTCTTAGCCTTTAAGATCGTATTTCATTTCTCTTTTTCAAATACTTACTTGGCTAAGAACTTACTTTTTAAATAAAACGATCATAACCTTTTGAATGTTTGTAGTTTACTCGTTTTTGGCTTAAAACTTCTTATAAATGAAATACGTTTGCCAATTCATAAATCGACTTCATAAATAGCTTAAAAGCTTTTCAGAATCGTAATAAGTTTGCTAACACGTAAACCAACTTCGTAAATAACTTAAAAGATTCTTATTGACATCATAAGTTTATTAACACGTAAATCGACACCCTTTTAAACTTAAGAGTTTCTTAAAACATAATAAGCTTGTAAATATGTAAACCAACTTCGCTTTAAACTTAAAAGCTTCTTATAAACGTAATACGTTTACTGAATCGTAAAACGACTTAGTTTCTAGCTTGAATACCTCGTACGAACATAATAAGTTGGCTAAATCGTAAAACGACTTCGTTTTTAACTAAAAAGCTTTGTAAAGACGTAACACGGCTATTAACTCGCGAAATGACTTCGTTTTTAACTTGAGAAACTTCTTATAGACGTAAAACGTTTGCTAGTTTGTAAAACAACTCCATTCCTCACTTAAAAGCTTTGTATAAACGTAATACGGCTACTAACTCGCAAAATGACTTCGTTTTTAACTTAAAAGCTTCTTATAAAGGCAATAAGTTGGTTAATACTTAAAACGACTTCACTTTAAACTTAAAAGTTTCTTATGAACGTCACACGTTTACTAAACCATAAAACGACTTAGTTTCTAACTTGAATGGTTCGTATAAACGTAATAAGTCTCTACTAAGTTGCAAATCGACTATGTTTTTAACTAAAAGGCTTTTCACAAACATAATAAGGCTGCCTAATTGCAAAACAAATTTGTTTCTAATTGAAAGCTTCGAATAAGTGCAATAGGGTTGCTAAATCATAAAAAAAACGACTTCGTATTCAGCTAAAAGGCTTCTTATAAATGTAAAAAGATTGCTAACTCATAGAAACGACTTCACTTTTTAGCTTAAAAGCTTCTTTTAAACGTAATACGTATTAATTCATAAAACGAAACCCATTTGGAACTTAAAGTACTTAGTTAGCATTTAATTCAAACTAGATTCGTAATAAAATCCTCAGTTGTCTTTTTATGATTCGTTTCAATCCCTTTTTGAACTCAAAGGAAGGTGTGTAAGTAAACTGAAGGCCCGAAACGTTCCAAACTTACTGCTATTTGAAAACTATAAGCATTTAGCTTGTTTATATGATAACGAGATTTCTTTGTAAACTTTCAACGTGAACGTTTCTTAAACAGGATGGAGTTAATGAAGTGTAACTCGAAACTTAATAGAAATTTAAATACACAAATAGTATACAATCAGCTAAACCCATTATTAGCCTTGAAATGGCCCTTTTCAAGTCGTTTAAATTCTTTTAAACACGAGGATAAGTCATAACAAACCAAGGCTTTAAACATTTTCAAACTCACTTTTAGTTCACTTTTAAACTTTCTAAACCTATCGATTATTCAGTCGAGTCACTAATTGAGTAGTTCGACGATTTAGGATTTCTCATAGGCTACAAACATTTTCATAAACTACCAGACAATTGTTAAGTACTTAGAAGCATTCGAAATTATGAAAACATGCATTTAACAATCTTTCTTAAACATGTCTGCATTTCGAAAACTATTCACTTAATGTCACTTAGCACATTGAGGGCAAAAATGATTCACACATAGCACATTCATACACTTCATATCACAACTCGGCAGAATCTGCCCAACGAGCCACACATGGCCTCGCAATCCACACGATTACGGCAATTCACAACCCAGGCTACCTCTTCACACAGCACCGACCACAAGAACCTCAAACCACGCAATAGTTTTACCTCAAGCCATTCAACTACTAACTCGGTTAAATATTGTCATCAATAAACCAACAATACATAAAACAATCGTATATAAGTATGACATTCATGCTACATAGTCAACTTAGAAATTAGCGTATACTAAACTGACACAAATAGAGACTTCAAGCGACATTTACTTTCCAGTTCGTAAACCATGGATCATAGGCATAATATTCCACTATAATAACTACGAATAGACTTCGAACAAGCCCAAACTGATTTAATCGTAACCTTTAGACTTGATTCGTTTTACTCCACCATTATTTCATTTACTCGGTTGAACTCTTTAATCTTCAACCAGGATTCAAGTGTGACGAACTGATACTATAACAATCCTATAGCAATCCTATAGCATATTCTGTTTATTCCAAATTCTTCAACTGATCAATTCACTCAATCACACATCGAATTAATATGCCATTCAACCCAAAATCAGCGCCACACTTGTGATTTCATAATATCAATTCCATTTTATCCAAATTGATCCCTAAGCTCAGAATCGACATGCATTAACTGAATTCAATTTAAATAGTTGAAAATAGTAATAATTAGGAGTAAAGAAATTCCCACCTCGAATCCGAGCTAAGTGTTTCGTTCGAATGGCTGACCGGCTTGACTTTAGGCTCAAACAACTCCAAATCTTTCGACTCTTGTTTCCCCCACGCTCGAACCAGACCCAAATCGCACCCAAACTCACGAAATTCGAACCCTAGAAATGACCCAAAATGACTTTCTGAATTGAGATTGAGTCGGGTGTTTTTAGGAGGTGATTTCCACCCTAATTTATAGGAAATTGAAACAACTAAGAGTTGGAGTGTATGGCCATACCTGAGGCACGCGTTCAAGCTTCAATTCGGCACTAGAATGTGGTTGGTTCGTTCGGATTTCGTCCCAAATTCGCACCAATTGGTTGGTCAGCTTGTAGGGGAGGTCAAATGGGATGATTTGTGACAAAAAATGGCGAAAATCTCCTAGGCTTCGAGCTGTGGTGGCATGCGTATGGTGGAGCAGAGGAGGCAGAAGATGAAGCAGAGAAAGAGAGAAGAGATGTCGTGAAAATGGGGGGGTCGCGGCATGTGGAGAAAGAAGGGGGGTCACGCCTATTTACAAGTTTGCCCCTCCCTATTCTATTTCATTAATTTGGTCCAAGCTGTTTAGGAAACGGTGTTGCTAGCCTAATTTGCATTCCAAACTCTAAATTTAATTATCGATAACCCGACCATTCATCGATTATTCATTCACAAGCATGTGTAGGCTCGATTTAATATTTATCGAGCTGCTTCTAAGGTTGCCAACCTAATCATATTCGGGATCCTACTTGAATTGGTACTCGCTAATAACTGTTAATAGCGCTTATTAAAAATCATTGAATGATTTTCAAAACTAATAACAATAATATTATTATCGACTACAAAAATATTCTTTTTTAATAAAATTGTCACTCATATAGGCACATCAATAATTAATTTAACTTGTATCGTTCAATAAAATAGGTTTTTATAAGGTAAAAAGGTGTTACGAACAGCTTAACAGAAAATCAGGTGCGCGGGCCTTACACTCATGAGACAAATAATTACTATCACAAATCTATTGCAACGATTGATAGCACACATTGCATCGAATTGTGTACTAAACTTGTCATATCTATAATCATAAAGAAAGAAATGAAGTAAATATAGATTAGCCCAAGATGTAACAAACTAAATGTAGTTCTAAACATAAAACACTAATTTCAAATGTGTAATAACTTCACTAATAACAACATCATAATTTGTGAATTGGGACTAACCAAACATCATGAATATCATTAAAAACTTCACAGTAGACAATGTTCTTGGTCATATTATTAGGCTCAACATTTTTATTACAAATCAAAAACCTTAGCCCTAAAGACAAAATGGCGCAAGAGATTGCCACATATAATTAGCCATGTGAGAATACAGGTTTTGGTAGATATACACCTACATATTACAACGTTTGACCCTGACTTTTGTTAATTGTCATTACAAATGGCAATTTGAAAGGAAATTGTCTTCTCTTCAAGGCAAATGGTGAATCCTTATTAGAAGGACTTAGATTAATGCGTGGAATGGTTCCCTTTTGCCCTATATTTTGACAAGTCAAGATTTTTGCTCGGATGACCTTACTTCCAAGTCTTTGAATAGTCAAACGGGTGTTGTTGCATAAGCTAATTGAAGGATCAAGGCTTCTTAAAAGAACAATGTAACTGGAGAACCAACTTTAAGCTCAACTTCATGATTTGGGAAACTCGAAAAGTTCATACCGTGTAACAGTTTTAGTGGATTAATATCATCAATGTAAGAATTGGTAGTACATGGTAAGAATGTGTCAGAACTCAAATATGTATAGCTACTACTCGAAAGTATTATCGGAATTTGAAGAATTCAAATCATCAACATCTATATTTAATGGTGCCAGTAAACAACGATCTTGAAAGTATTGTTCATCTTGGTATCTTTGAAGTAAATTTGAGCACACAAACTCTATCAAATTTTGAAGACCCTTGTTGTCATTGTTGATGATGAGTTCTTTAGGAATTTGTATCCAATTTGGCTCCTCACTTCCTAAGAATGGATACCCTTGTATAGAACCATTACCAATGTTTAGGGTCCATTCGGTGAAACTCCTCAATCGTGCTTGTTTATAATGATTTAAGTTTGAATTCGTTAGCCTTGTGTTGAGCCTGAGATGTCTCATAGTACAATAAGGCCAAAATATTACTTTTGAGATTGATGCTGCAACTACATCTACCCGATTATGCTTAGTTACACCCAGAAGCACTTGCCTAAAATCACCTCCAAAAATAAGCAATTTTCTCTCAAAAGGTTGATGGATAGAGCAAACATCCCTTAAGGTGTGCTCAACCGCTTCAAATATGTAGCGATGAGTCATAGGAGCCTCATCTCATATTATCAGTGATGTTTCCTTTATTAGTTCTCGTAATTCAGACTATTTTAAAATTGAGCAAACAGATGTCTCATTTACATCAATTAGCGTGTTGAACATCGAATAAGCTGTTTTTCCTATAGGCAGCAACAAAGCTGCTATGCTAGAGGACACCAGTGAAAGCACTATTAAGCCCTTGGACCTGATATAAGCAATAAGAGCTTTCCAAAGATATGTCTTCCCTATCCCACCACTATCATAAATGAAGAAGTAGCCTCTCTCTCTACGTTCATCTGATGTAGTTATTGATTGAAAAACTCGCATTTGATTCTGATTTAGTGTCTGAAGGTACATGTCAAGGTTGTCTCTCTCTATTGCTATATCATAGTCAAGTTGCTCCCTGATAAGTCTATTACCTATTCACTACAGCATCTCAGGTGAAGGTAAAGGCATAGGAGGATAGTCCCTTAATGACCATCCATTTTTATTCAAAATTAACTCAAGCTCATACAATCCAAGGTTTCTCCTCTATTATATACTTATCTCTAATTAGGGATTTCTTTGCTCTTGTTGTAACCTTCTGGGAAGGTCATCAATGAGATCTTCTCAATGTGCTTCCCATAATTAATCAGGTTGTGCCACTTCTGAGAACATAAGCATTGAACAAAATATACTCCTCAGTTCAGCCCCAGTTGCCCATGTTTATGCTTCTGTTAATGCTTCATGCCACTCATTAGTGTCATCTAACAACCCACATGCTAAACAAGCTTCTTTGAAAGTTGAATGTAGGGTTCCATTAACAATTCTTAATTCTTCATAACATGTTTTACCCCGAACAATATGCAACAACATTTTGAGATGATATCTTTCCCTCATGTTAGGGTGAGCATATGGTAATCGATCAATGAAAACCCTTTGTTGTCTTATAGTTCATTTCTTAAGGCTCTTATTCCATATGTAATAAGTTAGGAATTCTGCATAGGCATATCTTCTTGCATTCACATCTGCTATATTTACACGAAACCACCTAATGAGCATTGTGACCTTCTTTATTGCTTGATTTACCACATCTACAAGTTCATTTCAATCGTTGAAGACAATGTATTATTGTTCTGGTAAGTGGCATTGTGGCAATTCAAAAGATGCGTAACAATGCGTTATATCGAATTCAGATTTTCTCCAAATTGCATCTACAGGTGAGATATAATGATAATCTAAATACTATTGTATTTCATCAACCCACCTATTTCGAGGACCTGCTCCATCTTGGGTACTGTGAGCATTGTCTTCAATAACAAAAGTTGCTCGATCAGGTCCCTTGTGTATATACTTATGAAGATACTTAATAACCTTCTTTTAAGCGCAGTGCTCAAAATTTATATGGGTGTTATATTTGACACAAAGGTCACGATTGTATGGTATAAACCCACCTGTTATCGATGTTCATACCACAAATTGTTACACTTCTACCATCGTCTCTATGCCTATATTTGAGAAATCCATTCCCTTCAATAATGGTCACATTGCAGAAGGTCTTTAGATAATGTTTTGTGCACTTACTACAATCCATGCATGGGGCATAAGAAACACTATTACCATATGAACCATTAATCATGTGCCTTGTAACTGTTTCAAATGCTAGAGGGTCACTAACATTATCAGGTAGCTTAGCGCATATAACATTATCAATATCTTCTACACAAGTGAGCTTATCCTCATTTGCTAAGGTAAGCAAAATATGAGCATGCAGTAAACCTCGCTTTTGGAATTCAATAACATGTATATCTTTGAATAGAAGAAATGACAAACTTGAGTGATAGAATAAATAATGCAAAAAGTTATAGTAGTTGTCACTATATGACAACCACCACAATTTAGAAAATGTAGAGCGTACATTTATCATAAATTGATCTTAACCGTTGATTTTATTTTTGTTTTTAAATAATGAAAAATGTATTACAAAAATCACAAATTTATTCTAAATATTGATAAAATTAATTTATGCTTGGCATTGTTTGGTTGTTATCCAATTACATATTTTCCGACGACTAATTTCCTATCGACATATTTCCAGTGACTAATTACAAGGTTTCGCTAGAAAATTAGTCTTTGTTCATTGGATTCCGACGACGACCTTCTTGACGAATCGCTCTCTTCCACTGGGTGTTCACGCTTTGGGCGTTCCGGCGAGCCTCCACCATTGTTTCCGATGAGAAGCTTGCAACGGTGCACGCAAACATCCTTGTTCCTCACCTGGCTCTCATATTCGCGCCGACATATGGTCATATTCCGACATCCTCTCTCCCATCTATGTTGTTCCTACCGATGTTGGCTCACGTTCCAGCCATTATCGTCGGTAGGGATGATGTAGATTTGAGAGGGGACACTGGAATATGGGCATATGCTGGCGCAAATATAAGAACCAGGTGAGGAATGAGGACATTGGCATACACCATAGCAAGCTTCTCATCGGAAGCAATGGTGGAGGATTGCCAAAGACAATGGTAGAGATTCGCCAGAACCCCCAAAGCTTGAACACCTAGTGGAAGAGAGCGATTCGTCAAGAGGGTTGTTGCTGGAATCCAATGAAGAGAGACTAATTTTCTAACAAAACCTTGAAATTAATCATCGAAAAATTTGTCGCCATGAAATTAGTTACGGGAGAATATGTAATTGGAGAGCAACCAAACAATGTCATACACAAATTAATTTTATCAATATTTAGATATATTTGTGATTTTTATAATACATTTTTTATTTTTTAAAAACAAAAATAAAATCAACAGTTAAGAACAATTTATGACAAATGTACACTCTAAATTTTCTAAATTATGGTGGTTGTCATATAATGACAAGCACTATAACTGTACTCATAAATAGTGATATGTATGCTTAAAATGAAGGAATTTGATTGTTAAGTGAAACCCAAATTAATTTCCCTAGTTCTGCATGACAGGTATTTAAGTAATCAGTATCAAAAAGGCACAGTTGGATGAGAAACATACATGCAACGACTTTGCCAAATAAAATTTTCTCTTTAAAATCCCAAGTAAGCTCTTTCTACTTTAAGCGAAATACTCGAGCTATAATGTCAGGTCGATCATTGGCATAGTGGGTAGGTTGTTGGGATAGTGCTTCCATAATTTCTAGCCAATTAGGATTGTAAGTAAATGTCACAAAAAAATCTGGATAGCCCAATTTGACAACATATGGCCATTGCATTAAGAAAGTGTTGCCTCATGCAATGTGGCCCCCCCGTGAAAGTTGCAAGTAATATTAACCTCCTTCTAACTGTAGTAGGATCATTCTCTCCAGCAGTAATTGCATCTTGTGGACCCCTGTACAAATATGCTCGGAGTGTACCTTAGTGACGTTGTATGTAATTCAATCTCCTTACTTTTATTGCAGCATAACTACCAACAATGAATTGTAAAAACAAACGACCACAACAAAGTAAAATGTTCTACTCATTCGCTCGACATTGCATCAAGAATGCACAGAACAACCACATTGTGACATATGATATAATGCTGCTTGACCTTTCAGCACTAGGAATGTGTTCTGACCAACCACCAATTCCATGTGGAAACAAAAGGATATATTGGAAAGGCATATAAGACGGGTGAGTTATATATATATATATATATATATATATATATATATATATATATATATATATATATATATATGCTGCAAGTTTCTATCTATCTTGCAAACAAAGATGTCTCAGGTTTCCCCATTAGTATGCTCACCACCCACTATGAGATCTGCCACTTCATTTGCTATGGGCCCCGAATATTGGCATCCTATCCATGCTTCGATGATGCGTATTCTGAAGTCTACAATGTTGTTGGCATGTAAGATATCATATGCATTTCGAAAGACCGTCACATAAGGATTTACTAAATCAAGCATTCGTTATAATGGCTCCAAAATTGCTAAATCAACCCCATTGACACTTTGCCGGTTATTCAAAGCCCTACATTGGTTCCGCACTTCATCGTCTGTATCATGGATGTCCAATTGAGCAAATCTTAGCTTTCGTCCTTGTGTTGGGAGTAAAGAAACAATGTGATGGTAGTTTTGCCCACTGATACGGAAGAAGTAAGGATCATGACTGCCAATTCAGAGTAGTCGATCCTCCCACCTATTGAAGTAAATGATAACATTGAGTTGTAAACTCTAATGCGTCGGGTGAAATTTGTGTCATTCAGTAATGTGTCTAGAGGAGGAGGAGTTGGAGGCAAGCTTGGCAATATGACTTGCCCATTTTGGCAACATAAGGTGAATCGCGGCTGAGAAATGTTGCTACTTCTAATCTTTTCACCTAACCATATAGTAGTTTTGCAGTGGCTATATGAAACAATTGTTCCTATAAATGACTATGGCTCTGTAATTTTTCTACATGGATTAGAGTTTAGAGTAGTAGGTGGTGCTTGATGTTCACTTTGTAGAATGTTAGTGTTTGCTGCAACACGGGATATGGCCAATTGTAATGCCTTGGCTTCTGCTTAATATTGTTCACGTTCTTGTACATATCATGCTGCTGCCCTATCTTGATTACATCATGCAAATAGCCTCCATCTTGCACTAAGCTAAGCTAGCCTATTTTCCAAACCATTTTGAATTCTTTGACTACTTGGTGGGTCTCTATCCATGACTACATGAAGGATTGTTTAAGGATCTTTTAGTTTCAAAGTCATCCATGTAAAGTCTATAAAGGAACTTGTGCTTAGTTATTTGTGTCACTTGTAATGTGTTTAAGTGTACAATCGCCTTTATAATTGTAGCCCTAATTTTCATAGAGTAAAATGTTATGTATTGAGGAAAGCAAAAGCAGCATTTTTATGTAATTTGTTATGTTGTTATCATACAACGTTATTCAATTAGGGTTCAGACAATTTTTAAAAGTGGGAGTAGATTTTGTTCAAGGCAAGGTAAAAGAGTTTTATGTCATGACAATATTTCATTTGGTAATAACTCTTTTATTCCTTAAATATATTATATTTGACAAATCATTGTCTCTAATGTAGTTTTAAAAGCGTGAAAGACATAATCTAACTAAAGTTATATTAGACAGCGAAATCACAACTCTTTATAAGTTCATGTACTTTTATATCGCGATGTTGCTTTGCTAATTTGATTATTCCAATATTCAATTCTACTAAGTGAATTAAATGGATTTATTTTTATTTTCATTTGATTTGATTTTTGTTTATTTCTTTTGCATTTTTGTATTCGATTTCTTTCTCAGTAGGAGGGGGAAGGGATTTGATTTTACAAATATATTAAATTTAGTATGTCAAAATTCAATATTTAAATATTAAGCATGAAAGACATAATCTAATTACATTTATATTGGATAGTGAAATCACAACGCTTTATAAATTCATTCACTTTTGTTTACACCATGTTGTATTGCTAATTTAATTATTCCAATATTCAATTCTACTAAGTGAATTGAATGAATTTCTTTATTTTTGTTTGATTTTGTTTTTTTGTTTGCTTTTGTATTTTTATATTCGATTTCCTTTTTTTATGAGGAGGGGAGAAGGGGTTTGACTGTACAAATAAACTAAATTTAGTATATCACAAAAAAAATGCACATATTAAATTCCTTTTAGAAATCGTATAATCAAATCACAAATCATAATTCAATCATACATTATGTAATAAGGAGTGAAAGTAGAACTCAAGCAGAAAAATTGTAATAATTAAATCAAAGAGAATTTAATATTTAATGGTAGAAGCAAAATTATAATGAACCATCAGTTCTGAAGAATATGATAGATGGGTGAGAAGGGAAAGGGGGAAACATTTGACTAGAATAAATCCGTTGAAAATTAAAAATTTCTAGTAATAAGGCAACTATTACTACCCAAATTATTGTGAAATTTCCAATATCATGTACTCTATTTTAGGAACAAATTCAAAATTGAGAGCTTAAGAAAATCAATGAAATGGATATATTTTTACTTTTGCTTATATTTAGTTTTATTTATTTCTTTTGTCTTTTTGTATTCAAAACCCTTGCTATGTAAATCTAAAAAGAAGTTGCAATAGTCTCCAAATTTGGGTGCTTGGATAATAAATTTACTAGCTTGGACACACTAATTCGGTTATTGGGGCATGTTGTTTCCTTTTTTAACGATATGCAGTTCATGTATATTTTATTTCGACATAATATAATAGTATGCATATAATTGATTGACATATAGGACATATATATTTAGCTTAAGGAAAGTTTTTTCCTAATTATTATGATATATTATAGGAATAATAATTTTTGAGATTTCAGGATCAATATGCTCCAATTATAAAAATTAATTAACCCTAAAAAGAAAAATAAATTGTGCGTTTGGTGAAATAAATTTGTATTGTCCATGGAGTGCTTTACTATAATTTTTTAGTTGGCATTGACTCGACCCTATTACAATATAGATAAATAGTAGAGTATAAACAGTTAATTTGTTGTCTATATTTGAAAATCAACTATTTTAAAATTTAACTGTCAATATTGTTTTATTAAAACAATATAGATAAATAGCAGAGCTATTAATATTTGGTCAAGAATAATAAATTCCATTTTCATAGTATATTATTTAAAACAATATAACTTTGTAAAGTTAAATTGTAAATAATTAATAATACTATGAAATAATATTATAGTATTAACTGTCACATTAACTGTCTATACTATTAAATTAATTAGCATACACTATTATCACTTGTTTTTATCTATTCGTTGTCTTATTAACTGTTTTTATGATTACTTTTGAATGACATTTTAAGACAACCTTTTTTTTTAATCTTTTCTTGACTAGTGATGTTTCTTTTAATATATATATATATATATTGTCTTAACTGTCTATACTGTTAAAAGAAAGTATGTTGTTTTTATGATTAATTTGTTGTTCTTGAGCAATAGTATTAGCATTTCTTTTAATAATAGTAAAATTGTATATATATACTATGAAATAATGTAACTTTTTATTTTAGGTAATTAAGCAAGTTATTGTTTTTATCTATTCATTGTCTAACTATCTATACTTAAGATAATAATGAACTGTCATATTAACTATTTATTAATATTATATATTATATATATATATATATATATATATATATATATATATATATATATATATATATATATGTATGTATGTATGTACATATGGATGTATGTATATATACACACACAATTGTTAATAGCATAGATACAATATAACTTTGTGAAGCTAAATTGCAAATAATATTTAACTGTTAATTTGAAAGTCAACTAAAATACTATTGTTTTTAGTACTTTAGTATAGGCATTTCATTTATAGATTTTATTTATAGGAAAAATCTTACTAAAATTTATAATTGAAACATTGATAAATAGTACAGTATAGACAATAAGTTCTTCAAAAAGATTAAGAACTTTAGATAAAATAAATTAACCCCAAAAAGATGAATGAATTGCACGTTTGGTTAGGTGATTGATGAAGCTTGCTTACTTACCACCAACAAAAATTGAATAAACCATAAATCTATCCACGTGGTTGATAAGCTAAAAGTGCAAAAGAATAAGATTAAATTGCCCACATGTATGACATATTATAGTTATTATTATAATACCGAAAGTAAGTATTATAACCCCAAATTCCACAATATCGAAAGTCCCAAATTTCTCAATTGCTAAAAGCAACTACTTCTCTACTTTCCAGTTGCAATACAATTAGTCAATAAAGATTAAAGAAAGAAAGAGTGTTTTGCAAATCATATATACATAGACACATGCAAGTTCATAAAATTAAAATTTTAAAAGTTGGTTAAAAAAATTTTCTAATTTTTTCTTTCTCGTATTGTTGTGTGTAATCTGCACATAGAACATAATTATTAATATGAAAGTGTACCTATGGGATTGACGAAGATGTCGTCCTTATTGTATTTTGATCCCTACAAATCACAAAAATACAAAAAGAAAATTGAGTCCAAGAAAAATATAAACATCCTAGCAAGAAGATGAAAGAGGGGAAGCAAGATGAATTTTTTTAAATTGACCTAGTTTAATGTGGACCTCTTCCTTGCCATATGTTGATCCCTAGAAATTGAAGAAGATTAAATCGAAGCACAATGAACAATGAATCAAAAGAAAATAATATAACTGGAAATGAAATTGTTATTTCAAGAAGATAAATACTGCAGACCTCGATCAATACTTGCTTGGACACTAAATTGCCGGCTGGAACACACAGTACTAATGGTCTCAATAATATTGCTAAAATACTGTCTATATAATTTTAAGAGAAATAATTTTTTTTGTAAGTTTGCAGTGATTGGAAACAAAAGCTAAAGCATAAGGAAATCCCAGGAACTCCAATCACCTCCGAAGCTGAAAATTCTTAAAATAATGCTGATATTATTCCTTTTAAGAGGAATAATTTTTTAAGAGGAATAATGCCTATATTATTTGCTTAGGGAAATCCAAGGAACGCCAATCGGTTCTGAAGCCGACGATTCTTAAAATAATGCCCATATTATTCCTTTCAAGAGGAATAATTTTGAAGAGGCATAATGCCTATATTATTTTGAGAGGAATAATATTTTGGTAATTATATTTTAAGATTGCTATATTTTAAGAATGTAGTGATTCTCATTCTTATTCATATTTTCTTTTAATGTTTCCATAATTAATGTTTATATTTTTTCTTGTTAATTATTTTTTTCTTCCTTTTATCAGAATTGATTAATTTAATGTGAACCGACGTGATTAAGAGTGAGACTTAATCTTACGGTCCAAAAGTTCTGATTTTTGACAATGTAAGAAAAATTCACGTCAGCACAACAATGCATTTATATAATAGTATAGATATGAGTAGCCATGGGCTCCATGAGAGGGGGGGGGGAAGATGATACAAGTTGAAGTTTCATTGGATGCGGAGGTGAAGATTTAGAGTTTCAAAAGTTGGAACTTGAGATGATATGGAAGGGCAAGCCCCCATCTGGAGTTTCAAAAACTAAAACTTGGGCTGTAGATGCTCTAAGAAGTGTCCACGGATTTCAACCCAAAAGGCTGTAGACATGAGAATAAATGAAGTCTCTAATAGTTTAAAATTTCAATTTACATATCGAGTATCAAACACCCAAGGAAAACATTATACTCAACATATGTTTGATATTAGTGTATCCGAAAATTTAGCGTATGCACCTTAAACTCTAGAGCGGACACATAATCTAGTAAGACTTATTAAAGAACCAAACCACACCCCATTGTCAAATCTAAAAATCCCAATTTCTATCAAGAAAAAAAAAACTGAAAATCCCAAAGCAACGTAAATCATTTTGGCTTAGAACTTGAATAGTTGATTGATTGAAGCAAGCCAAAATGATATAAGTTTCCTTATATTTTTTATTTTTAGCTTACGAGCACACTAGCAGTCCAGCGTCAAACATGAGAGACAAACTAGAATACGACTTGTAATGATTCAACATGAATAGCTCTGGTCAAACCCAAACAATTATCGTTTAACACAATATTCTCATCAACATGTTCTCACTCGAATGGAAATGACCCCCCCGATCCAACCAAACAATAGGCCTTCCTAGTCTAAGGCAAACATACAACAGAGGGGCTCAGTGCAGGAAACAGTGAACGGCAAATGATATGTACGATATGATCAAATCTTGAATTTTTAACACACAAGTATAAAGAATCTCAAAAAACTCAAATACCTATGATTAGCCAACCATGAAAAGCTGACGAATAATCTAAAGCACAGGATACAAGATAGGATGCAACAACATATTTGAGATTACAGAATCCATTAAATCTCTTAAAAAACAAGGTAAATCTAACCAAATCTTAGGATCTTTTTTAGGAGAATAAGGAAGTAAAAATCTAGTAAAGGAAAGGTAAATCTTAGCTTTGGGAATAATAACAATAATATGAGACATTAGACTAGAGTTTAACTAAAAATAGAGAAATCTAGGGCCTCAGCTTACCACCTAGTTTGTTGTATAAGAGGTCCATGGGCATGTCATGTAGAGCATTAGCATTTAAGCTTAAGACCTTGCAGATGAAGATCAAAGACCTTGCACGTGATGATCATGTAATATAAATACTTCTGGCAAATCACAATGCTATGCTCCTTTATTATCATATGAAACTTAACTCCTTAATAAGAATCAATTATAATTCCCGTTACCTATGACAATCTAATTTCAATAGTTCTATGCAGCAAAAATACAAATTAGGCTGCATATAGATCAGTAACATATCTGATCATACCAATATGTCTGTGAACCTTTTCAAAATTGTTTTTTATGTTAAGGATCTTATCATGCTGTTCCCAGAATAAATTATAAATACCACCCTCTTTTGAAATTCCTAAAAATTTTTCTTTTATCTGTAATTTCAGTGTATGAAAGAATTCATCTAGCAACCTCACCACTCATATGGATATCCTTTTTACGGGGGGGGGGGGGCTATTCCACCTCTTACCTAGAAGATGCACCAACGATAACTAAATGAACACTAGAGTACTTTCTAACAAATTCCCTCAACCCTCCTCAGGGTTTCTTACCATCTACGTTGAAGTTCTGCATTATTACACATAGCCTTCTGTAATTTTCAATAAAAGTGTCACTGTAAGTCTTACATAGATATGGTATCTCCTCCCCCTAGCCCCAGGCGGCCACCCTTTGTTCTTTTCTATTTGTTGAGTTGCTTTGAGGCAAATAATAGAAGTGCTTCTCACATAGACATGAGCACCCCTCAATTAAAGAGGCAAGAATGATGAAACCAATGCATACTCTGCCCTGCATTTCTACAATCACCACAGACGCCACTACTATTAGGGAAGCAGCTTGACTGACCTGGAATGCAGAATTAATTGTTGGAGATAGTCTACGTCTATAGTAATAAAAGGCGGCTACCAAAGTTGTCTTAGGGTGTCCACGTCCTAGACCTGAAGCCCAGCGGTAATGGTAGGGTAGTCGTGAGGGGGGAAGGGGAGAGACTGTGAGAGAGTTTTGTTTCAACCATATACCTAGCTAACCCCCAAACCTCCTTTTGATAGGTTATGGGGCAGCTAGGGTTGTCACCCGAAGCGACACTCCGTGGCCGTCGGGCCTAATTAAATAGGCCCGGCCAACAGCTCCCATTCGGCTACGAAAGCCGCAAACACACGCTCTCTACGAATCACAACTTTTCGCGCTTCATACCAAGAATAGGACGTGCGATCGAAAAGTAACAAGTAGTATTATATTAAGTCACCATCTACCTAACATAACACTTCCACGAAATACGATACCCCAAATCATCCTAAACATCACCAGTGGCATTTCCAATCCCTTATGCCATGATATGTTATATCATTATATACTCAATGTAATCGCCGGGCCCTCGTGGTATTACATGTTAGCTTCACTGCCTTTCTAACGTGCTCTCGTGGGATGGTATACATCATGGCCCTTGAAAAACACATTAAAGTAGCAACATCAAGCTTTGACTTCATACCATAGCTTTAAGTCAAAGGGTCATCGTCCATAGGGTCACACAGTGACAAGAGATAAGGAAGTCAATTGTTACTCCGTGCCTGGGTCGTCTTTTAAGTACACACAGTATGAAATGTGTGTCATGACATAGCTCTCACTTACATAGGGTCGTCACTCTATATGTCATACGAATCGCCAGTCTAGATTTTCGCCAAAAAAAAATCTAACCTGAACCACTATATTAACATACCAAATGTTAATATTGACACTAAAGATTCGACTTTTAAGATTTCAATATGAAATCATATCTCATATTCGACTCCCTCGAGTCTTATCTTAGACTTACTAAGGCGATTATGTAACAGGTATACACTTTTAGTATGAGTAATCAATATTGCACAACTAGTGCTAATATGCTTCAGTCTCACACTGCCTACTGCTCAAGCGTCAGGGCGATTGCTTGTGTGACTAAGCTAATCAAAAGTTTGTGGCATTTCAACATGTCTAATAAATAAATCACAAAATATTTAGAAAAATAACCTTTAATCTTTATTTCATAAATGCTAATTACAAGAAGAATGTATCTATCATAAATAATAAGATTTCATCCAAAAACTAAACTCTAAGAAGTCCTAGACTCAACGAATGTATTTTAGAAGCATCTCTAGGAATAGGCTTAGTTAATGGATCAACGATCATCTTGTTAGTGGGTATATACTTGATGGGAACCTCCTTTGTCTTTATGGCATCCCGGATGAAGTGATAACGCCTCTTGATGTGCTTGGTCTTCTGATAGAACTTCGGATCTTTAGCAAACTGGATGGCGGCTGTGATCTCTACAAAATCATCAGCTTTAGAAGTGCGGTTAAGATCTTGGAGGAAACTCCTAAGCCACATCGCCTCCTATATGGCTAGGCTACATGCGACATACTCTGCCTCCATGGTCGATAGAGCTATGCAGTCTTGCTTCTTACTGCACCATGATATGGCTCCCCCACCCAGGGTGAATACATATCCTGAGGTTGACCTAGACTTATTCGGGTCACCACACCAATCAGCATCTGAATATCCTCTTAACTTAAGGTCCCCGCCTTGATAGCATAGGATAATGTCGGTTGCACTATGAAGGTAGCGCATCATTCCCTTAACAGCTTTCCAATGAGTAAGTTCTGGGTTGCTTTGCGTTGAGTTATTATATTTAGTTTTGATGATAACAAATCCAAGTGTATGTAAAAATTTGTCCTAGTAATGTTGCTCCAAACACGGTCTCCAAACAGGCCTAACTGGTGTTTGTGTTCTTTATTATACTAACTGGTTTGCTACATGTGAGAACAAGTCTTCAAAATAGGTTTTACTTGGTGATTCTATATTAAGTCAAGAACACCATCTCGACAGTTGATTGTAAGGCATGTTCCTGAACTCTAGCAATGGAAAGAACAACCCCAGCAAACAAGGTGGCCTTGGTGTTCACAGCAGCACCATAAATCTTGGACAAGATGACATTCAAAACAAGAAGTCTTGGGTATATAGGTTTTATTTATTTAGACTCTTGTTAATATGCCAATATTGAAAACATCATTTTAAATACCTCTTGAATCGGTATTTGCGCTAAGTGCTTCAGAACACCAGTTGCGAACAACCCTGCGAACAGGGTGCCTAGGGTGTTTCTGAACTGCAGTAGCCACACCCGGTTATCTTTGAAAATTTATTTTAGTTGGCTAAGATCTCCAGATTACTTTCCTTGAATTTCAAAACTGCTATTTCTCTGGAAAGGATATTTCTTGAAACTATTTATGGAGATTTGCGAAAATAGGTTTGGGAGATTTGCCAAATCAAAAGATTCCTATGACTATATTTTCGGATTTGGTAAAAGTTGAAAATCTCTTTAAACCTCTTCACGGCTATGGGAAGATAAGGGTTATCTTTTAAGATAACAAAATCCCTTATATTTTGGGATAAATTCATCATTAGCCGTTGGAGAATATATTTTGTTTGCAAATCATTTTCCATACTTAGCTGATTCTGTGGCTTATGACCGTTGGTTTTTGTGTTTAAAAACCTCAGCTTTTTCTCTTCCAGTAGACACACAACACACGAGAAAAGAGCAGATAGAAAACTCAGGTTGAATTTGCTTAAACACAGCTTTTTGAAAAATTCAGGAAAAATCAGAAAACACGGTTTACACTCAAAGATTCTTGAGCTTCATTCTGAAAAGCAAGCCGTGACAAGCTGTGTTTGATTTTGAGTTTTCAAACCATTGGCATAATAGGATCTTCATTGTACCTTACATCTGCTTAGTAAGAAGCACCCCCTGTAAGGTGTTTGTAACCCTGATCTTGAATCAGAAAAGTGAGTGAGTGTGTCCTAGTCGTGTGGACTTGGACGTGTCTAATCTTGCGAAGGTTGGACGTGGTGTAACCTGTCTTTGGGAAGAAGGTTACGTGGTTGCAAGTTGTAACAAGGTGTGTTACATTTGTAACGTGTGAAGCCCGTTAGTGAAAGTGGTTAAATCCTACACGAGGTAGGTCGTGGTTTTTCACACCTCAGTTGGGCTAGAGGTGTTTTCCACGTAAAAATTGTGTGTGCTTTATTTTCTGCATTTATCTTGGTGATTTTCGCATCTGCAATAATTGAGAACACCCCGTGCAAACAAGCTATCAGGGTGTTTGTCATTTGAGAACAACCTCTACTAGGGTGTTTGTTATTTACAACGCGAAAATCAGACACCACAATTCACCCCCTCTTGTGGTTGTATACTCACGAATTCAACAAGTGGTATCAGAGCGGGTTCTCTTACAAAAGGTTAACACCTTGAGAGATTCTGAAGATGAGTACCCCACAAGGAATTCTTGAAGGGCAATCCATTACTCGTCCACCCTATTTCAACGGCCAACATTATAGTTGGTGGAAGAATAGGATGGAGAACTATATTCAGGCAGAAGATTATGAATTATGGATGCTCATCAAGAACGGGCCCCTTGTTCCCACCAAGGTGCTTGAAGATGGTAAGAAGGTTCCCAAGGAATCCATAGAGTTTGATGCCGAGGACTACAAGAAAATGGAGAAAAATGCCAAGGCCAAAAAGTTTCTATATTTTGGCCTAGGACCCGATGAATACACTCGCATCTCTGAGTGTGAATCAGCCCAAGCTATCTGGAATGCTATGCAAGTTGCTCATGAAGGTATGAGTTAAGTTAAACAATCTAGAATTAAGCTACTTATGCGACAATATGAGTTGTTTGATATGGGTGATCATGAAACTGTGATGGACATGTATACACGGTTCACCCACATCACGAACGAGTTAAAATCCCTGGGAAGATCTTTCACCACTGAAGAGTTGGTGAGGAAAATCCTCAGAATTTTACCTCGCACGTGGGAGGCCAAAGTAACAGCCATCCAAGAGGCTAAAGACATGAACAAGATCACCCTCGACGAGTTGATTGGTAATCTCCAGACCTATGAACTCCGAAAGAACTCACAGCAAAAAGAGGAGCAAAAGAAGGATCGTGGGCTTGCCTTGAAAGCACATGAGGACACTGACTCTGACCTTGAAGATGAAGAAATGGCCCTAATGTCCAGAAAATTCAAGAAATTCTTCAAAAAGGTCAAGGAAAACAACAAAAGAAAAGACTTCAGCAAGTCCAGAAACACCTCCAAAGAACAGCTCACAGGGTGTTTCAAGTGCGGCAAACCAGATCACTTAGTCAAGAATTGCCCTCTGCTTCGAGAAGATCAGACGCCCGAACACCCTCGAAAACAGGGTCGAAAACACCCTGTAAACAATTTGGGCAAGCGATTCTCGAAAGCTATGCTGGCTGCTTGGGGAGATTCCTCTGAGGATGAAGGAGAATCTGAAGCTGAAGAAGGAGTCGTAGCACTTATGGCACAAAGTGATTCAGATTCAGATGATGAATCAACAATCAGCTTCTCAGATCTCAAGAACAAGGTACATGGTCTTAACAAAGCCACTTTAGAAGAACTTCTATATAATTTGATAGACACATGTGCTGATCTAAAAAGAGAAGTTCGTGACCTAGAGCTTGAAAATGAAATTCTTAAAAATGAAAAACTCGGTTTACATGAAAATGTTAATATACTCAAAGAAAACCTCTTTATAAAAGAAGGAGATTACTCTCGAATAGAGGAAAAACTCTTTGAGGTGGAAGGAATGGTTGAGTCCCTGCTCAAAGAGAACAAGGGTTTGCATGCTAATAAAGAAAAACTGGAAACCGAGCTTAGCACAAACAAACGCTGGAACAAATCTTCACAAGCTCTTGCTTGATTAAACACTCACCACAGTCGAAACAAAAAGGGACTTGGGTATAAGCCTAAACGAACAGTTTACCCAATTCATAGAAAGTATGTGGGATTACCTGAAAACATTGTTTGCTTTCATTGTGGTAAAACTGGTCACTATCGATATTCTTGTCCTTTAAGAAAACATGCCAATGAAAAGAATGAAAGGTATGTGAAACAAATCTGGATTAGAAAAGATGAGCTTTACATGTCTAAAGGAATGGGACCCAAGTGGATCTGGGTTCCCAAAACTAACCCGTGATTTGTTTTGCAGGCTGAAGTGAGAGAGAACAATCCCACAAACAACCCAGCAAACAGGGTAAGAAACACCCTGTCAAACAGATCAGAAAACAACCTTGAAAACAGGCAGCTGTGGTATGTTGATAGTGGGTGTTCGCGGCACATGACTGGTGAAAGATCAAACTTTCTCTCACTTACAGCTCTGAATGGTGGGAGTGTAGCATTTGGAAACGGCAAGTCTGGGACAATTGTCGGTATAGGTAATATTGGTAAAACTCTCTCCCATTCAATTGACAATGTGCACTTGGTTGATGGTTTAAAGCACAATTTGCTAAGTGTGTCCCAACTGTGTGACAAGAACAACCTAGTGGTGTTCTCACGAACACGTTGCTTGGTTATGAATGACGACACAGGAGATATTGTGTTGAGGGGGAAGCGATGTCAAAATGTTTATAAAGTCTGTATTTTCACTCTTCCCCAAAATAATCTGACTTGTTTAAATGCATTAAATGATGATATAATGCTATGGCACAAGAGACTAGGTCATGCAAGCCTATCTTTGTTAAACAAACTTGTTTCCAAAGATTTGGTTGTTGGACTACCTTCCATCAAGTTTAATGATGACAAGGTATGTGAAGCTTGTGCAAAAGGCAAACAAGTCAGATCTTCTTTTAAATCGAAAAAATGTGTAAGCACTACTCGACCTCTAGAATTATTACACATTGATTTGTGTGGTCCCATGAGGGTAACCAGTAGAGGTGGGAAAAAGTATGTGCTTGTTGTAGTGGATGATTACTCTCGATTTACTTGGACCTTGTTTTTGGCATCCAAAGATGAAACCTTTGAGAATTTTATTGCCTTTCTCAAAAAGATTGAAAAGAGAGTAGGACACTCTTTAATTAGCTTGAGATCTGATCATGGAACTGAGTTTGAAAATGCAAGTTTTATCAACTATTGTAATGAACATGGTGTTGATCATAACTTCTCAGCTCCAAGAACACCCCAACAAAATGGGGTGGTTGAGCGCAAAAATCGCACCCTGGAAGACATGACCAGAACAATGCTTATTGCTAGTGGTCTTCCTAGGTATTTTTGGGCAGAAGCATTGAACACCTCATGTTACATTATAAATAGATGCATGATCAGACCCATGTTGAATAAAACTCCTTATGAACTTTTCAAAGGCAGAAAACCCAATATTACGCACCTAAGGACATTTGGTTGTAGGTGTTTTGTGCATAATAATGGGAAGGATGCCTTAGGAAAGTTTGACCCTAGGAGTGATGAGGCAATATTCCTTGGCTATTCTTCTCACAGCAAGGCATACAAAGTCTTTAACAAAAGAACCTTGTGTGTTGAGGAAAGTGTGCATGTGCTTTTTAATGAATCTAACGTGTTGAGTGAGAATGATGCACAGGAAGATGAACTTGAATTAGGTCTTGTTCGAAAAGAAGTGTTGCTCCAAGATAAACGAGGTAAGAACACCATGGAGAAAACAACTCCTGAAGGTGTTCCTCAGAACAGCAGGCAAGGTGAACACCAAACAGGGGAAAACACCACTGAACCCTGTTCGGAACCGTGTTCTTCAGGAATAGACTTACAAACATGTGCAGAAACAGGCTCGGGAGATGATCGTAAGCATTATGTTACAACTAGAGTAGAGCATGGGTCTGTGGATCCTCTTACTCCACGACCATGGAAGCACCATAGTTCGCACCCTCTTGATCAAATCTTGTCAGATATTAATACTGGAGTGCAAACTAGATCTAAGCTAAAGAATTTTTGTGCTTTCTATGCTTTTCTTTCTAACATTGAGCCAAAAAGTGTGAATAAAGCTCTTGCAGATTCAGATTGGATCACGGCTATGCAAGAAGAGCTTCATCAATTTGAGAGAAACAAAGTATGGCACCTTGTACCTAAACCTGCAGAGAGAACAATCATTGGAACCAAGTGGGTGTTCCGAAACAAACTGGATGAGTCAGGAACAGTCACTAGGAACAAGGCACGGCTGGTTGTACAAGGATACAATCAAGAAGAAGGGATCGACTATGAAGAAACCTTTGCACCAGTTGCTAGAATTGAGGCTATTCGAATCTTAATAGCCTTTGCAGCTCATATGGAAATCAAGCTATATCAAATGGATGTTAAAAGTGCATTCCTAAATGGATACCTTAAAGAAGAGGTGTATGTCAAACAATCCCCTGGTTTTGAAAATGGTGATTTTCCAAATCATGTTTTTAAACTTGACAAGGCACTTTATGGTTTAAAACAAGCTTCAAGAGCTTGGTATGAACGGTTGTCAAGTTTTTTACTTGAAAATGATTTTAGAAGAGGCAAGGTAGACAATACCTTGTTTCTAAAATCTAAGGGGGAACATTTTTTGATTGTCCAAATATATGTTGATGATATTATATTTGGTGCAACTCATCATGATTTATGCAATGAATTTTCAAATATGATGAGGAGTGAGTTTGAGATGAGCATGATGGGTGAGCTTAATTTTTTCTTAGGCTTACAAATCAAGCAAACTCCAAACGGCACCATGATCCATCAGCAAAAGTATATCAAGGAGTTACTTAAGCATTTTGGGATGGAGTCAGCCAAACCCATAGACACTCCTATTTCTCCTTCAACCAAGTTGGTTATGGATGATGGGAGTCCGTCAGTTGAGGAGAAACTCTATAGAGGTATGATTGGGTCACTCTTATACCTAACCGCTAGTAGACCTGATATTATTTTTAGTGTTGGTTTATGTGCCCGTTTTCAGGCTAACCCTAAGGAAACTCATCTTAAGGCTGTTAAACGAATACTAAGATATTTGAAACATACACCCAATTTAGCTTTATGGTATCCTAAAGGTTGCAATTTTGATCTTATTGGATATGCTGACGCTGACTATGCTGGATTCCTAGTTGATAGAAAGAGTACCTCAGACTGCTGCCTTGGGAGATGGAGAAAGAGTATTCATGACAGACCTTGGAATGAGAGAAGCATGTTCAAGAACAGATGGCTCGAACAGGTATGCCTTGATTGTCATTAATGTATGCTGCCTGCTTAAATTCTAGGTGTTTCCTATGTGGCCCTTCATAATGGGTAGGGAGTTTCAAAACCCCCTTTGCGTGTGTCTGTTTTCCCCGTCTTGCTCTCTCTCTCTCTCTCTCTCTCCTCTGTTCTTGCTTTCTAACCCTAGCAAAACCCTCTAAACCCTAATCTCTCTCCTCTAGCAAACAATGGCTTCCAACAACACCTCTCACTCAAAAGCCCTCGTTCTTGCTTCCTCAATCCCTGCTCCTTCTCGCCCAATCTCGTACAAGCCTTTCAAATTCCTGAAAAGCTTGTCCCTAAAATCAGTGGGAATGGGGATGGATGATATTCCCTTTGAATGTCGAAGGGAATTGGTGTTCCTCGTAGGGGCAATTGCTTGTCCCATTTCAGTTGAGTCAGAGGGAACAAAGTCGGGGTCTCAAGAACAATTCTTGGAAACCCCTGAAGGGTTTAATTTTGAGCCCTGTTCTTCTGGGTTGTTCTCTGACACCGCGACAGAAACAGGGGCTGCCTCTGTCGAAGGTGTGTTTGTGGAGGATCTGCATGTCGACTTCCAAGGGAAGTCGAATGAGTCGTCAGAGGAGAGTCTAGAGAAGAATTCTCTCCCTGAGGCTGAAATCTCCCCTCCAGTCTTTCAAACTAGAGAGAAAAGGAAGAGGGTGAAAATCGTGGCTAGGCATAGCAGAACGCCAAGAACAAGGCCACAACCAAGGTCTCAACCCTCTCAAACTCCCTCTTCTCCTCAATCCTCTAAGCCCTCTCGAAAATCTGCAAGGCTAGCGTTTCAATCCTCTCATCGTCCCTCCAAACCCTCTGCTCCTATCATCGAGGAGATTTCTTCTTCTTCTGAAGGGTTCTCGAGTTCTGACTCTGAGAACACCACCTTCAAACAGGGGACACCGGTGTTTTCCGAGTCCTCTAAAGAACAATCTCCTCCAAAACCAACCAATAAACCTGCTGTGAAGCCCTCTCCTGCCAAAACACCCCTCAAGCGAAAGCCCAGAACAGCCCCCCTACCAGAAACTACCACCTCTGTTCCTGTCCTTAAACGCCCAAAGCAGTTCACTCCCTCTCCTATGTCTGACAAACATGCGCAGTTGCTGAAGCGAGGAACAGGGTCTGGGGGTGTTCTTGACCAAGCTTCGAGCCCAAGGCTGACTTGAGTTGTTTGCAAACACCCAGCAAGGGTGTTCTGTGCCCGAGTTGGCTGAATTCTATGCCAACTGCTCTGTCACAAATGGGGTAGTGACAAGTGCTGTCAATGAGTGTCATTTCTCCTTTGATGGAGCCACCCTAAGTGATATTCTGGGCATCCCCTCTCGTGGATTTGCTGTGTATGTGAGGGAAGACAAAACTGCCCTGGAAACAGCCAGGCTCTTAGAGGTGTCCAAACGCCTTAGTTAAAAACAGGGCCTGAGAACACCCCTTTCGGTTAAGAAGGGTGAAATGATCTCCCTGCACCAACTACTGTTTATGTTCACTATCAAGAACATAATACCGTGAGGTCAAGGGCGAAACTCAGCAGATGCCTTCGATCAATGTCTGGTGGACCTACTGGATCGGGAGGAACCAGTAAACCTCCCTGCAATCATGATTCGCCACATAGAGCGAATTGCGAACACCACCCGGGCACATGATCTTGGCTATGGGTTTCTGTTGACAAGGGTGCTTGAGCACTTTGGGATAGTGCTCACACGAAGAGTGGCGGCCCAAATCATTGATGAGATTGGGATTGACACTCTCCTAGGGTGTGGCTATGAGGTTGGCAAAGGGTCAGTTTCCAAACAGGAACGTCGACCACCTCAACCACCTGTTTCTGGGCAACCTTCCGTCAAGGTTGAGGCTGTTCTTGAGGACAATGCTCGCCTCAAGGATGAGCTCTCAGCTGTCAAGGCTGCTCTTGCTGAGGAACGAGCTCTCTCGGCCAAACGCCATGAAGATCTCCTTGCACTTCTCTCCACTCTTGCCCCCAGCATTCCTCCTCTGCAAACGAAACCACCCCCTGCTCCCTGATTGTATAAGCTACTCTCTAGTTTCCTCCTTTCTTAATTTCGTTTTTGGCATTGTATTTTTTAATGCAATATATCATTATTAATGCTTCTTGCCCCTTCTGCTACATACTTCTTTTCTTGCATTCATAATGTTGTTTATGCTTTTTAATGATGCTAAAAGGGGGAAGAAGAGTGTAACCCTCCTATTGACGAATGAACCTAGCATTGACTTAAGTGGACCTTGACTTACGTGGATCCCTATCAGCATTCAATTTTTTTGTCAATATGGTCACTTGGTTTGTCATCATCAAAAAGGGGGAATTTGTTGAGTTATTATATTTAGTTTTGATGATAACAAATCCAAGTGTATGTAAAAATTTGTCCTAGTAATGTTGCTCCAAACACGGTCTCCAAACAGGCCTAACTGGTGTTTATGTTCTTTATTATACTAACTGGTTTGCTACATGTGAGAACAAGTCTTCAAAACAGGTTTTACTTGGTGATTCTATATTAAGTCAAGAACACCATCTCGACAGTTGATTGTAAGGCATGTTCCTGAACTCTAGCAATGGAAAGAACAACCCCAGCAAACAAGGTGGCCTTGGTGTTCACAGCAGCACCATAAATCTTGGACAAGATGACATTCAAAACAAGAAGTCTTGGGTATATAGGTTTTATTTATTTAGACTCTTGTTAATATGCCAATATTGAAAACATCATTTTAAACACCTCTTGAATAGGTATTTGCGCTAAGTGCTTCAGAACACCAGTTGCGAACAACCCTGCGAACAGGGTGCCTAGGGTGTTTCTGAACTGCAGTAGCCACACCCGGTTATCTTTGAAAATTTATTTTAGTTGGCTAAGATCTCCAGATTACTTTCCTTGAATTTCAAAACTGCTATTTCTCTAGAAAGGATATTTCTTGAAAATATTATGGAGATTTGCGAAAATAGGTTTGGGAGATTTGCCAAATCAAAAGATTCCTATGACTATATTTTCGGATTTGGTAAAAGCTGAAAATCTCTTTAAACCTCTTCACGGCTATGGGAAGATAAGGGTTATCTTTTAAGATAACAAAATCCCTTATATTTTGGGATAAATTCATCATTAGCCGTTGGAGAATATATTTTGTTTGCAAATCATTTTCCATACTTAGCTGATTCTGTGGCTTATGACCGTTGGTTTTTGTGTTTAAAAACCTCAGCTTTTTCTCTTCCAGTAGACACACAACACACGAGAAAAGAGCAGATAGAAAACTCAGGTTGAATTTGCTTAAACACAGCTTTTTGAAAAATTCAAGAAAAAATCAGAAAACACGGTCTACACTCAAAGATTCTTGAGCTTCATTCTGAAAAGCAAACCGTGACAAGCTGTGTTTGATTTTGAGTTTTCAAACCATTGGCATAATAGGATCTTCATTGTACCTTACATCTGCTTAGTAAGAAGCACCCCCTGTAAGGTGTTTGTAACCCTGATCTTGAATCAGAAAAGTGAGTGAGTGTGTCCTAGTCGTGTGGACTTGGACGTGTCTAATCTTGCGAAGGTTGGACGTGGTGTAACCTGTCTTTGGGAAGAAGGTTACGTGGTTGCAAGTTGTAACAAGGTGTGTTACATTTGTAACGTGTGAAGCCCGTTAGTGAAAGTGGTTAAATCCTACACGAGGTAGGTCGTGGTTTTTCACACCTCAGTTGGGCTAGAGGTGTTTTCCACGTAAAAATTGTGTGTGCTTTATTTTCCGCATTTATCTTGGTGATTTTCGCATCTGCAATAATTGAGAACACCCCGTGCAAACAAGCTATCAGGGTGTTTGTCATTTGAGAACAACCTCTACTAGGGTGTTTGTCATTTACAACGCGAAAATCAGACACCACAATTCACCCCCCCTCTTGTGGTTGTATACTCACGAATTCAACACTTTGGCAACGTCTTACCAAACCAACTGCAAAGCAAATATCAGGCCTTGTACATAACATCAGCTCTAGGAGTGAGGTTAAGATCCTAGAGGAAAGTCTTGAGCCACATTGCCTCCTACGTGGCTAGGCTATATGCGACATACTCTGCCTCCATAGTCAATAGAGCTATATAGTTTTGCTTCTTACTGTACCATGATATGGCTCCCCCATCTAGTGTGAATACATATCCTGAGGCTGACCTCGACTCATCTGTGTCACCACCCCAATCGGTATCTAAATATCCCCTCCACTTATGGTCCTCGCCTTGATAGCATAAGACCATATCGGTTGTACCATGAAGGTAAGGCATCATTCTCTTGACAGCTTGCCAATGAGCAAGTCCTGGGTTGCTTGGGTAATGTCTTACCAAACCAACCGCAAAGTAAATGTCAGGCCATGTACATAACATGTCATACATTGAGCTTCCTATGGTACTAGTGTAAGGGACATTGCTCATTGCCTCCTTCTCTTTGTCTGTTTTTGGACATTGGTCAAGGCTCAAGGTTAAACCCTTCTCAACTGGAGTGCTACGGGCTTGGAATAATACATACGGAATCTTTCTAAGACTTTCTTGATATATGCCTCCTAGCTCATACCTAAAAGTTTCTTAGGATGATTTCTGATTATTTCTACACCTAGGACACACCTGGCTTCACCCATGTCCTTAATCTCAAAGATAGAGGACAACAACTTCTTAGTGGCTTTGATCATCTCCAAGTTATTCCCAGCTAGTAGCATGTCATCAATGTATAGGGTAAGAAACATAATTCCCCCGGTTGATCTTTTGACATACACATAGTGATCTTATGAAATCATAGATAAGCCAAATAAAGTTATAGCTTCATCGAATCTTAAGTACCAGGATATGGAAGATTGCTTAAGACTGTATATGGACCTTTTAAGATGACACACCTTGTCCTCTTGTCCATTTGATAGAAAACCAATGGGTTGGTCCATATAGATCTCCTCCTCAAGGCTACAGTTGAGGAAAGCAGTCTTTACATCTATTTGAAACAACTCTAAGTCCAAATGGGCAACCATGGCTAAGAATAGGCGAATAGAGGCAAATCTCACCACAAGAGAAAATGTCTCTTCATAGTCTACACCCTCAATTTGTGTAAACCCTTTCACTACTTAATGGGCTTTAAACTTATCGATTGAACCAGCTGTCCAATGTTTTATTTTGAAAACACAGTTATTTCCAATAGACTTACACTAGGGTAGAAGATCAATAAGCTCCTAAACCTTGTTTCTCACCATCGAGTCCATCTCATCCCTCATGGCGTCCATCCACTCTTTGTAGTTTAGTGAGTCAATCGTCTCTTCATAAGAGGTAGGCTTCTTAACTTCCCAGGGAGTCTATAATAATATTTCCTCTTCGATTTGAAAATATTATCGAGGAATTATTCCACGCTCATTCTTTCGGATCCTGGGACCTTCATTGTTTGTCTGCCTGGGTGAGGCATCCCTCCCCCTTTCTCTAAGAGGTGTGGGACCCCGAGCATTTTGGAGAGTCGCTCCCACTATCCCTTTGGGGCGTGGGATCCTGAACATGTGGACTAACTGTATGTTACAGAATAAGAAATTGAGGATGGACCTTACTCGCAGGTTAACTCTCCTTATGTATAGGAGATTGAGGATGAATCTCATTCTCCTGACTAGACAAGTCTCCCCCATTTCATTCGGATAGGGGATGCATACCATCTTCGGTGACTTGGTTAGAGTCTAAATTCCCCCCCACTGAAAGATGGTTGGGTGTCTTGCTGTAACTCAAACAGTTCGACATCCTTCTTGAGTTCACCAATGGTTGAAACTCATCCCCGAGAAAATCAACATTGCAGAATCTATCTCTGTCATGCCACCATTAGGGTTTTCCCCGTGCATCACATATCCTTTAGATTGTGCGGGATACCTAATGAACACCATTTTAGTGGCTCTTGGACCAATTTTTTCAAGCTTATGGGTTAGGTTATGCACATAGTCGGCCCACCCGCATGGGCGTAAATGGTCCCAGGATGGCTTCTTACCAAACCATACCTCATATGGTGTGGCAGGTACACTCTTGCTTGGCACACGATTAAGGACATAGGTTGCCGTGAGCAATGCATTTCCCCAAAAACTAATTGGAAGGTTAGCGTGTGTCATCGTTGACCTGACCATGTCAACCAATATACGATTCTTACGTTTCGCAACACCGTTCTATTGTGGGGTGCGTGGAATCGTTAGCTGTCTTTGTATACCTTTTTCCTCATAGAACTCTTTGAACATATCAGAGAGGTATTCACAAACTCGATCAGTTCGAAGGATCTTAACCCTATATTCTAATTGAGTCTCTGCTTCTACTACGAAACGTTTGAACATATTGAGTGTCTCGTAGCGATGAGATAGTAGGTACACATACCCATATCATGAATAATCGTCTATGCGAGTAATAAAGTAGATAGCCCTATGTCGTATTTTAACGTTCATGGGTCCGTATATATCTGAGTAGATTAATTCGAAGGGACTATATGCTCTCGAGGTCTTACCGAAAAAGGCTTTATTGTTGCTTTGCCAACTAGACATGACTCATACCTAGGCTACTTAACCCTCGTAAGTCGATCTAAAAGACCTTCTTTAGGTAGCCTATTTATCCTATCTTGGCCCACATGGCCAAGTCTAGCATGCCACTTAACAGATTCAGAATTGGAGTCAAAGTATGAAACAAAAGTAGAGGATATATTATCATATGAATCATCCAAATCCCAAAAAATGAAATCTTCTTTCAAAGTTGCTTCGCCAAATAAATTTCCATGATATAACAAATCTGAACCATCTCACCAAAATCCAAAAGTAAAACCTAATCTTATTAACGAAACATAAGAAACTAAGGAGCATCGCACCCCAGGTGCATAGAGGGCGTCATGAAGAAGAAGTTTGTTTCCTCCATGGAGTTTGAGCTAGTATGTTCTTACTCCAAGGACATCTTCTTCGCTGCCATGCCCCAGTACGACAGTCCATGAACCCACCGGGTAGCGATGGAACTCCACGAGTCTAGCCTTATCCTGAACTATGTCCTTTGTTGCCTCCGTATCTACAATCTATTGAGGAAGAGAGTTAGTAATGAATGCATGGAAACAAACATATAATTCAGGAGTTTTAGTGAAAAGAGGTACCTTGGCTGGCTCAAGACAATCCCAAGTGAAATGGTCCTTCTTTCCACAATTATAGCACTTCACAAGTGCCATGTCCTTAGCTTCAATGCCCTTAGCCTTATGCTTCTTGACAGTGCCACCATTAAGGTGAGAGTTATGAGGAGGATGGGGAACCTTCTTGGATTTCTTACCACAATAAGGATTCCTGCCTCTGGGCCCTAATCTTTGGCAACGAATGCTATATTAGGAGGCGCATGTATCTTTATACGCTCTTCCTTTATTTCGAGGTGCTTAGAGATTGCCTCGAAAGTCTTAATGTGCTCACTGTATGTCATGAGTACTTTAAAACTCTTCCAATGTTCATTGTCATTGGGAAGAGCCCTAATTATATTTACGGCCTGTTCTTCCTCAGAAACCTCTTGCCTTGCAACTTTAAGATCTCGAACCATAGCACTCATGGTTCAAAGGTGTTCGGAGATACTACGACTAGAGTCAATAGTATACCGCATCCATTTCAGCTACAAGATATGCAACCTTATAACAGATGTCTGCTCGAACCTAATCCTAACCTGCGCCCACGTGTCCTTAGTAGTGGGGAAGTATTCAAACTCTCACAGGAGATCGTGACGCATGCAAGATAGTATTATGTAGCATGCAGAAAGATCATGTTTGAACCATGCTTGGTATGCCTTTAGGTTCTCTTGGTACTGCTCAGTAGCAGTTATATCTCTACCTTGTTTATCCTTGTCTGTCGAATTAGGCATAGAGGAAGTTGAGAGGTCCAGTATGTCGCCATTGTTTAAGGCAAACCGGACCTTCAGATGCCAGACATCATAGTTCGTGCCATCCAGTTTATCATTAAATTACATACAACCTATCATGTTCTTAGCTACCATATCTGAAAGTATATACGATTTTGTTAGACATATTGTTTTAATAATTAAATTATCAAGAAAACCCCATCATTCATAATATACGTTAGAAAATTTCGCTCATCACGTATGGATATGAATTTTGGAGCTTCTTTAATTTAATTATTAACTTAACTTCATAGCATTTCCTTTAAAGGTTTGTTAAACTAATTAACATTTTCATTTAGTGATTATCACAAAGATATTCACTTTTAACTATGCAAAACATATTTACATAAGCTTTATGGAACATAAACTGATTTATATAACATGTTACTAAAACAAATCTGACATATAACACATAGTTATATATCATATCTCTAAGTTTTATATTGTCAGTATATAACCGATTATACGAAATAATCAACAATAATGATATAAACATATCAAATAAACTCATAATTACTTTCAGCATATAAGACTAACTTATACAATTATGAAAATAATTAATTACAAATTAGCTCAAATCAAGAATCAGATTAAATGGACCGAAAATAACTGGGCCCAAAAATGAATGGGCTCGAGAATATAAATGGGTATGATATACAAAAAATGGCCCTAAAAAAAATTGACCCAAATAAAACTCGGACCCTTCCTTTTCCTTTAATAAGTGAGTGACACTCACTTCACTTCCTTGCAACCCTAGAAGCTTGTTATTCTCTCTCCTCTGTATCTCTCTCTGCCCTCTGTTCTCTCCTCCTCTTGAGCCCGAAAAAGAAACCTCTTGGTTTTCCGGCGCCATGATCGGAGAAATGGAGCACGGAGCTCCTTTCTCAGGCTCTTGACGCCACCACCATGGCAGGCACTGTCGCCGTTTTGGTTCTCAAAAAAAAAAAAAAAACCCCACAGATGTAATGTGAAGCCACCGCCACCCTTTGCTTTCAATCTATGCCAACCTTTCAAGAACAAATGCTACCACCATGTAGATCGGCCGAAACCGAGTCTAGGGAAGTGGTCCATGTAGCCAACGCACCACTGAGGCGACAACGCGTGAACACATGCACCTCCAGTGATTGTGTTTCTATGGTTTTCTCTCCAGGGTTGCGTAGATGGGTGGTGGTGAGGGATTTTAGGAGGAAGAAGATCGCGAAAACGACCTTTATCGGCGATGCATGATGGTCACGCACCATCCCTCCCCGGTGTTGACTAATGCGTATGGGATCGGATCCCTCTTTCTCCTCTACCTTTCCCCCTTTTCTTTTCTTTTAGCTGAGGTCGAGATTTCCTTGAAAACCACTGAGGTTTCCTAGGTTGAGTTTCAGGCAAAGGGGGATTAGGGTTAGTTCTAGCATTCATCTCGAATTAACTAAAGAGTCACGTAAATCAAAGCATACCAAGAATTCATGGATTAGGGTTTGGGGTTCACACTGATGCTATCAAGAATTCAAAGGGCATAAGAACTAATCCGAGCAGGATTTCAACATGCACACACAGTCATATACTAATAGTGCATTCATAAATGCGATTTATCATAATTGCACTCAGTAGTATAAATAATCATGCCTTTTGATTGGATCATAATTCGATTTAATTGCATAATAACTAATCATGTTTCTCGCACATCAATCTGGGCATGGATAGATTTAGGCATGAACTTGATTAATCTGGGCATGACTTTGATTAACACATAATCGCATAAAAAATCATGCTTGTAAACTATAAACATGTTAAGCGATCTGGACATGAATGTTCATCAGTTATTCTAACTAAATTTTCAATCTTTAGTCAATTTAGAGATATAGAGGCATGCTCTTAGTTGCATAATTACTAAAATTAAACAACTAATCATATAGTTATGTTCTCAAAACTAATCATGCCTATCATTCCGATCATTAAACGCATCAAACGGAACTAATCCGATCAGCCAGGCTCTGATACTACTTTTAGACAAATAGGATTGTCTTGGAATGCGGAATTAACCGTCGGAGATCACTACAACAAGATTGGCCTTTGGCAAGGGCAAAACTATTGCCTTAGGGCCTAAAAGTGTTGCCATAGGTCTAGTGCAATGACTTTTTGACTATTGCATTTGATGGGTGTTGCATTAGATCTAACGCAACAGTTTTTACTCCTAAAAGCAACGTTCATTTTAACCTTACAGAAAGGCATAAAAAGTGTTGCCATAGGTCAAGCTCTTGCAACAATTTTCAATAAATGCTAAGGCAACACATCTTTTATCTCTTGCAACGCTTCGAGTCAATACAAAGTCAAAGCCCTTTCAATTAGTACCTATCCCTTGACAACATCATAATTTCTCACAATCTATCATTCATCAAAATTACAAGTATGAACCACATCTGCAAGTTTCCATTTGTCAAAAATTCATAAATGGTATTTGATCAAACTTTAATAATACATAAATTTGTTGATAACAAAGTTCATTGTTGACATATATTAATCAAAATCTCTCAAATTACCACACACATACCAAAATCCAAAAATGCAATGATTTTCCCCTAATGATAAAGGGGGCCAAAAGAGAAAAAGAATTCTTCCAAATAAGTCTTCGTGGTTTCATGGATGCACATAGATGACCAAAATATCTTCTGAATAGTACCTAATATGCATTGAGCACCCAATCAAAAAAAGAACAAAAATTTAATTACACAACAATATAATGAATACAACATAAGAACAGTTATAGAAGATTACTAGTATTATATTTCCGACTCCTGCCAATTTGAGCCTTTAGCCCCTAGGACCTACATATTGTCCAATTCCCTGCTTCTAAAGATAATTTGAAAACAAACATTCATGTTTAAAATATGTCTCTTTCCAAAGTATAAAAGATATGAAACAATATCATAATATGCAAAAATTCAAACTCCTCGAAATGATGAGAAGCCCCAATAGATTGTTGATTTCTACTCCTAGGCGGTTTTTTGGACATTCTAGTAAGAAGTTCAAGTGTTCAAACCCCAATAGAAAGCTAGATACCGAAGCAAATGAAAAACTAGAATAGATGAGTCGAATAAGAAGACCAAGAAACAACTAAACGAAAAAATTTTGACGAAAGGTTTGAGCAAATCTCCAAAATTACACTTCAAAACAAACTATATACAATTGGCAAAACCATCATAAGGTTTGGAAGATAGATCAACATTAGGCAATGAAAGTCAAAATACAAAAAAAATACCTTAGTAACTGAATTGGGATTTCTAAGTCTCCAAAGTAAAATGTCCATGGTGTGCAAACTCCATCACTTTGGTTAAAGGGGACTATGTTACTATCCTGCTTCATGCAAAGGCACTAACCCTTTCATTTTTCCCTTCATCTAAAAAAATGAATGGTAGAATGTGCATGAGTAGTTGTTACAAAAGCAAAGGAGAATCAGACATAGGATAGAAAGCCATTGCTCTTTTGTAACTTGAAACATAAGTTTCAACAACTTTACCCTTAAACATCATCAATTTTTTAAATGTTCCATAAGCATCATCGATTTTTCCACAAGTTTTCCTACTCATTCACTTTAAGCTCAAACGGACATGAAGCTACGAATTAAATTTTTAGAGAATGAGCTTGTGGGATGATTGATTTATTTCATACAGAAGAAAAGTAGTTCTCTTACACAAAATCACACTTAGGAAATATACACCATTATGTTCAACCCCCCTCCAAAAAAAAAGATTAAGGTATAAAGATTGTTGTTGTAGTAAGCCTGTAGTGTAAGAAGCACAAAACAGCCTGAATAATGCTTGTCGAGTCCAGTCATCAAAAGGATGTGTTACTTAATTCGTTAATTATCTTACAAGCATAAAGACCTTTATCGAAGACCACATAACTTTTAGTACTTAATTTTCATGCATAAGCAAAAAACCACCCCCAGCCCCTTTTCCTTCAAACATTGAACCATTCTAATGCTCTTCTCAGTTGGAGTAGGGGATATATAGGATTCATGGCATTTAGTCACCAGCATGGTAGGAAGCAGTAGATAAGAAGTAAATCCCTCAGTAAATAGAGCCTAACCAATAGCAATTAAAAAAATTTCTTTAACTCACGACAATTAAAGCTTTGTGCATGAAGAAAAAAAACCTTTGGATTTGGTTCTCAAAGTTCCTCCATCCCATGTTCGTTGTATTCAATTTTGCTCACTTACAAGGGAGCAAAATTGGACAGAAAGTAAATCGTGTGCCAAAATTGTTCCTTTACTTGCAACAATTACACTTTGTCACTATTAAAGATATGAATCAAAATTAGATTCTCAAAGTTAACCAACAAAACATCGAGACAGATTAATCTTCTTAAAAAAGTCATCTAAATAATCAAACAAAACATCCTAACAACCCTACTTATACGAACTCTTTATAATCATTCAATGAAGAACAAAGGGAGGGAAAAAAGAAAATAAACAATGTGTTTAGACATGTAATGAGGCAAAAAATAGGACATACACAGAAAAGAAAAGGTAAGATAAAAATGGCTACAAGAATCTTAACTAAGGTTACAAGAACACAAAACTAACAATTTTAACTGCAACAATTTACAAATTTTAGCATCGAGACCCAACCTAGGGTTAGAGGAATTAGGAACACCAGATCACCAAATTTGGGCGACAATAGTTTACAAATTTCAAATTGGGGTCGAACCTAGGGTTATAGGAGCTCAAATTCTCAATTTCAGGCCCCTACAATTTACAAATTTTAACATTAAGATCAAAACTAGGTTACAAGAATAGAAGATTGCATTTTGAAACTGAATATGCATTCCTAGCATCTGATTTGGAGTATATGGCAATAAATTACCTGATTGCCTGCCCGCATGCTAATTGAGATGAATCGTTTGAGCCATTTGATGAAAAGGGTCAGATTTGCTCTTCTAAAATCAAAACAAACACTTTGTTCGATTCTTCCCAACAATTAATCTTCAAATCCATGACCGATGTAGTGCAGACCATTGAGTAACGAGAAGCGATGAACTCCTGAGTTTGGATGAAAGATGTGGATGCACTGAGTGAGGTAATAAGGGGGAGAGAGGGGAAAATGGTATATCATGCAATTTATAAAAAAAATGGGCGGCCTGTGCATGAAATACAAAGTAGGGTTTGGGTTTTGGGCGGTTCTTCCAATTTTTCACTTTGACAATGACCCTGTCCTCTAAAAAGCTATGGCAACAGTTTTCTAGCATTGCTTGATCTACTTATTGCAACAGTTGTTTGCTAGTGTTGCATTAGGTAGATACTTTAGGCAACGGTCGTGGACAATTTGCACAAAATGTCTATTGCAATGATTTTTCAAAATGTTGCCTCCTGGTTGTTGCCATAGACCACTTTTCTTGTAGTGGACAGTCCACGTCTGTAGTGATGAAGGGCGGCTACCAGAGTCACCTTAGGGTGTCCATGTCCTAGACCTGAAGCCTAACGATGATGATAGGGCAGTCGTAAGGGGGGAAGTGGATAGACTGTGAGAGAGTTCTGTTTCAACTGTGTACCTAACTAACCCTCAAACCTCCCTTTTATAGGTTATGGGGCAGCTAAGGTTATCGCCCTAGATGACACCTCATGGCCGTCGCGCCTAATTAAATAGGCCCGGCTAATAGAACTCATACCATATCCTATCATTAATAGGTCATGAAGTTGAACCGAAAATCACATAGCCAAGTAGCACGCAAATAAGGACAATGGAGAATTCTACGTAACTACGAAAGAAGTATGTTCATGTTCAATATGCTTAAATATTAATTACTTTGACTGTAATAAACCACTAATTCCTTACATATATTGTGAGTGCACCTAGAGGGAACAGTCAAAACCAAACTACTAATATACTAAATTACTCATTTCGAGTCACCTGGAAAAAAAGGAAGGGTAATTTGGTTGGAGCTTCGCACTCAAACCAAACCAACTCAATGGGGAAAAATCACTACCAGGTACCTCACTTTGTGTGAAAATTATAACTAGGGGACCATGTTATTAAAATATAGTTAAAGGTACACAACATTCTGTAGAAACTATTTTAAGGGGATAATTCACTATTTATATTTTCTTTTAAGCCCTTAAACTTTTCATATTTGCAAATCTACCCTCAATCCTTAAAAGCTTACTTTTGAAAAATTAAAAAAAATGTTTGTGGTTTTTTGCTCACTAATAGATCTCAACATTCTTTTTCATATGGTATCAAGGCCACGTGCACAAAAATAATTGCAATTATTAAGCTAATTAATGACCAATTAAGCTAATTAACTGCGATTAATACTTGAACCATCATCTGCTTACCCTGATCCTAATTATTCATATATTGTCCACTCACCTGAAAGCAATATCTCATTAGCGCCTCAATTAAACTATATCACTGATATAATTTTAGAATTAAAAGCTGAATTAGTTAAAATTAAGACTGAACTAAAAGACCTTAAAAATCAGCTAACGGTTGTCCACCTTTCTCTTATTAATGAAGTCAGACATAGTGAAAAGCCCCGTCCTAGAACTAGCACTCCTTATCAGCATAAATATCCTTTTGAAAATCCAAAAAACAAGATTTCATTTCCTTTGCAAGAGATTAAAATCCAAAAAGAAGTAGGAGAACTATCTGATAAAAAATCGACTAAAAAGAAAGAAAAAGAAGATGGAGTATGAAAAATATGGCCTTGAAGAACTACAAAAAAATGTTCGATGAGGGGCAAAATCTAAAAGAATTGAACAAAATAAGGAGCACAATTAGTGATAAATATGATGTCTTGTCTGATGACAATGAAGAGCCTAATACTATCCAATTAGAAGAAAAAATATATCAGCAGATGAATCTGATAAAATTAGGAGATCTTAATGTTTTACCATTAGAAGAAATTAGAAGAAAACTTGACAAAAAATATGGTAAAATGATTAATAAAATCAATGAGATTGGGGAAGAGATTGACCTATATGAAACAGGGTCTAATCTAGTTAAGAATATCGTTCCTAAACCGGAAGAATTTGATGAACCATCCAGAAGAAACACTCGTTTCTTAGGACCTAGATATGTTCCTACAGGACGAACAAGTAATTTTTCCTCCGGGTTTGTCCCAAAGAAAACCATAACCTATGAAGAGATTGGCCTTACCCCAATTAGTCAAACTAGTTATATCTTAAACATTGATGGAGCTCGTAATAGAGAAGAAATATTTGAGCGCTGGAAAAGAGGAATGAACAGTGTCTTAAATTTAAATACTACATGGACTGCGGCAAACTTTCTAAATTATATCGAGTATAGTTTCTCTGACATTGTAGCTGACTGGTATGATTCCTTAAGTGAAGATGGTAAAAATACTTTAGGAACGATGGAAACACCAGCTGCTATGTTTAGAAGTTTGTGCAAAGAAATTGAAACTAAATTCGTCGGCGCTAAAATTGATTCTGAAGAAAAAGCATGAGAATGGCAAAGAAAAATTAACAACATAGAACTATGAGATATAAGATACCTAGAAAATTATATTGCAGAATTCAGTCAATATTATTACAAAATTGGGCATAATGAAACCAATCTTGGCATGTTCTATGACAAATTGCTATATCCTATAAATTCTATAATTAATGAAAAATACATGGTATGGTTTGAACGAACAGATGTTGTTGATACCCTTGGTTCAGGGATTTCCTTTTTGCGAAAATGGGTCAATGAACAATGTCTTGATCTTCAAAAGCAAAAGAAGATTAAGAAACAGTTCTTAACTTGCTGGGATTCACCTCACCAATTGGGGAAAGAATCTGAGAAAAGAAGAAAAACAAAATTCTGTAAGAAAAAGAGCTTTAACAAACAAAAGGTGAAAAATATAGAAGAAAATATTACAACAAACTGAAAAGTGTAGATTTTTTAGGAAAGCTGCTTATTACCCGGCAGGAAAAAACAACTATAAATGTTGGGCATGCGGAGAAGTAGGACATTATGCTAATAAATGCAAAAACAGAAAAAATAATATACTTATTGAAACCTTAGGAAGCCTAGATTATATTGAGCTTAGTGAAGATGAGGATTTAGACCTAGCCCTAGGCAACAACAAATGAATTGTTAAAATTATAGAGGACAATGAATATGAAGAAAGTGATTATGAAGAAACTAGCCATATGATGGAAAGTAGCTCGCTTGGCCTTGGTGATCTTCAAGGAGAAGAGTTTGTGGTAGACAATGATCATGAAGAAGTCAAGAGAGATTGGGTTCTTCCCATAATCCAAAAGGATATGATCTATAAAAAATTCATTTTTCAATTAAAAAGTAAATACGTATGTGAAATGATGAAAGGAGATCTTGAGATAAAGGATTGCGAGTAAGACGTTGGGGAAGTTAATCTTATTAATTAGGAAAATATCTTTAAGCATAACAAAGATAGAAAGTATAGATACACGTCGGAAGTGTCCAAGTTCAAATCACTCCATTACAATATTATGGTAAAGATATTGATCTTTACGCTTTACTCTGTGATATTAGGCATACCAAATTTAATAACCAGATAATCACAGGGATAAAAACCAATTTATGTAACGGATCAGTAGGTTTCAACTGTCAACCTGGATATTATGTGAGTCTAAAGGATGAATTTGAAAAAAACTTCTTATCCCTTAAGATTAAAACAGTCAGGACGGACATGAAAAGAGGAGGATATCCTTTAAGGATATTTTAGAAAATTATCTACAAGCTAGATAATACGATAGACCCTAAGACTAAGGTAACAATAATAGAAGCAGAAAAACTTAAAAGTCTTACCCCTATGCAGAAGATCCAAGGAATCAAGTCTAACCCTCAAGATATAAAAATTGACCGTTCATGGATGTCTAGCTCTGCCAACCCTACAAAAATTAATAAGAAAAATATAATAAAAATTGATGAGGAAGAAAAAATCACCATTAAACCCCAATTATTAAGAAGTATGAGCACAGGGTCAGATTCGGGAGAAGGATCTTTATCCGTTAAAGAAGAGCTTAAGGAAGATGATACAGTTAGCATAACCAGTGAAATGAGTAAAATGAGTTTTGAAGCTGCAAGACCCAGTTTAGACCGATTAACAAGTCTAGAAAGAAAGGTCATTGGATACAAAACTAGAACTGTTAGTGAACCAATTTATGATGATGAATTAGTCAAAAATATGACCATGGAAATATCCTATGAAGCTACTAATACAGACCCCAATAGTATCTATATCCCAATAAAGGTATATTTAGAGAGATATAATAAATATGAACTGTGTGCCTATATAGATAGTGGTTGTTCTGTATACTTTGGAAAAAGAGCATTATTTCCTGAATTTACGTGGAAAAGACTAAAAATCCTTTACAAGTAAGAATAACTTGTAATAGTGTTATGAGCCACAATGAAGCCATGGAAGGATTATCCATAGAATTAGGAGGAGTTCAATGTATTATACCAGTACTATGGGCTGCTGATCAACCCTTTCATGATATGATTATTGGGAATAATTTTCAAAGATTATATTCTCTATGCACCCAGACCATAAATCAAATAATATTTATAATTAATAGCCACTCAGTTCCTATTGAAAAATTAAGTAAGGCTTACACTCATCAGAAAATTGAATTTATACGCAGCCAGCGTGGTGAGAAGGTAATGCCTGCACAACGAGAAGTAGCACTAACAATCTCATTACTTGAGTTATTTGTTAAAGAGCAGATAATTGAACAACAAAAAAAATTATGCAAAAAACTCTATTCTGATAATCCTATGAAATTTTGGGATAAAGACAAAACATTTGCTAAAATCACTTTACTAAATCCCAACACTATCATCCGAGTTAAACAAATGGTGTATACCCACCAGGACATTCAAGAGTTTAATAAATAAATCAAAGAACTTATGGATAAAGGATTAATTAGAAACAGTAAGAGTCCTCACACTAGTCCCGCTTTTATGGTAAGAAATCATGCGGAGGAAAAAAGAGGAAAAGCTAGAATGGTAATTAATTACAAAAAGGTTAATGATAAAACTGTCTTTGATGGTTACTATATTCCTAACAAAACAGTCCTTTTTAATAGAATTCAAGAAACCTCTTGGTTCTCGAAAATGGATTGCAAAAGTGGTTACTGGCAGATAAAAATGGATGAGAAAAGTATCCCTTTAACTGCATTTAGTACCCCATAAAGACATTGTGAATGGATAGTAATGTCATTTGATCTTAAAAATGCACCCCAAATATTCTAGAGAAAAATAGATAACATCTTCAAGGACCTTAGTCATTGTTGTTTAGTCTACATTGATGATATCCTTATCTTTTCCAAAACCATAGAACAGCACAAAGGCAATGTCTCGGCTATCACCCAAAGATACATTGATCATGGTATTATACTTGGAAAAAACAAGTGCATTTATGTTGAACAAGAAATTGAGTTCTTGGATTTAGAGATAAAAGCTGGACAGATTATTCTACAAAAACATATTCTGTAAAAAATAGAAAATTTTCCTGAAAAAATTGAAGATAGAAAGCAACTAGAAAGGTTTCTTAGATGTCTTACCTATGCTTCTGATTTCATTAAAGACTTAGCTAAACTAAGAAAACCATTACAGCAAAAACTCAAGAAAGATGTTAGCTGGATATGGACTATTAATGATACAAAGATTGTTCAAAATTTTAAGAAGATGTGTAAAAATCTTCCTGTCCTTAATTTGCCTAACGAAGAAGATGATTTAATTCTTAAGATAGATGCCAGCAATGAGCACTGAAGCGCGGTACTCAAAATCAAAGAAGGAGAAAAACTCTGCAAATATTGCAGTGGAAGCTTTAATAAAGTAGAATGCAACTATCCCACGATGGAAAAAGAAATTCTTGCAGTTATAAAGGGAATTGAAAAATTCTTAATCTTTTTAGCCCCTAAACCTTTTCTCATTCGAACTGACTGCAAAGGGATACTCAATTTTATGAAAAAGAATTTATCAAATATGCAAGCGCAAGGGCGACTCCTGCGCTGGCAGTTATGGCTTAACTAGTTTTCCTTCTCTATTGAACATATACAGGAATCGAAGAACTCTCTGGCAGACAGTCTAACTCGAGAACTCGCAAATGGTGATCATCAAAGCCAACCTCCTGCCAGAAACGGAGGAAATCCTTAATGAAATTCCACTTCTACTAGAACGGGTTACACCTTCTAGTAAAGTCCTTATTGATAACTTGGAATTCCATACAAAAAGTAGATCACGTTTTGGCCTACTTTTTACTATCTACCTAATAGCTCAAAGATTTTTGCTTCTAGAATTACAAATTAGCTATCTTCAATGTCCTTATGATAACCAAGAAAAAATAAGTTCTCATATCCAAAAAAAATGGTTTAAGGAATGGTATGCAGCCTGCGTTAACTTTTATCATCATTATTTCTATGATATTTGGAAGTCTTGGGGCACAACGATCTATTTTCCCGACAGATCTGGAGTCGGTGGCATTTGTTTCCCAGCCAATTCAATATCTCCCCGAGATCCTATCTTCAAAGTCTGAACATATGGGATGGTTCTTTACTTCTCAGAAGTCCTAGATCCTAATTTTTCATTTTTCTCAACCTTAACTAAGTTCCAGCAATACATGCTCAAAAGGTTCCATTGGATTCTTAAATTTCCTAAGGGACCAACAAAAATTCCAATTCGCAGATACTTAACTTTAGAGGTTTATAGCGCCCTGATTGAATATGAAAATGAAAAAGCCAAACCAGTCCATTATCTTGTCCAAATTATTGATTGTGATGATCCCAATGATCGACGACAAAATTGGATTCATGGAGATCCGGTATATATAGTTACTGATCTTGTATTAGCAAGGGCAATTGGGTTTTTTAACATTTTCATCAATGTTGGACATTGATTGAAAAAGGAAAAGCACTAATACATTGTGAAAACACTACTTTTGTCTATAATAATGAATTCAATGATTACATGAAAGTGGACGGTATAGAATCAGAAGATATTTTTGATTATCTCTTTGATATTGGAGCTAGAAAATTCTTATCAGAAGAAGGAAAGAAACATCTCCTTGAGTTGTTTAAAGAATATGATCCAGAGCATCATAGCCAAAGTAATGAAGATTTTGATGAATATCCAGATAATGATGGTCTGGAAGATATAATTGGAGATGAAGGCATATAGAATCTTAATAATGATGACTAGTCTTATCATTCTGAAAAGGCTATCCCACTATTGTACTATTGTGACAAGTATCTGGTCTGTAAAATAAAATGTATACGGTAGCCGACAGTGCACTGTTTACAACTGTAGCCATGTGAAAAATCTTTATGTACTGTAAACTTTAGGGCATCTTATATACCCCAATCCTTTCTATAAATAGAGAGGTCGAGAGCTGAGAAGGACACGGTCATTTGAGCATTCTTGAGCAAATGAGAAGTTGGTTTTCTCTATTTCTCTATGAACAAGCATCTCTAATAATCTTAACTTAAGTCCCTCTTCAAGCTTTCCATTGTAATATTTTCACTTTCAAGCTTTTAATAAAAGAAGTTTTCTAGTAGGGAACGTTATTCAATTGAACCTTATGTTTTAAGGATTTTAAGTTCTTGATTAAAGTTTCACTATCCTTGAAAAAGATTAAAAACTTGATTAGTGACTAAGGGTTGAGGTAGGAAATGAAACAGATCTGTGCTGTGCCTGATCTAAGGAAGGTGGGATTGAGATTAGCAATCTCTGTAAATTGGAAGTTAGAGGAACGCCGAAGTCCAGCGCCGACTACGTTTAGGTAACGGTCGAAACTCTCTAATTAAGTTTTAATTATTTTGCTAAGCATGGTGGGCCTATAATCACAGAAATTATAATATATAAGATATAAATAGTAGATTGTGATAACTAGTACCAGTAAAGTCATTATAAGAAGTTAAATCAGTTAAAATAAGCATGTTTTCTGAAAAACCCCTTAAAATAGCTTATTTACACGTTTTTCCTATTCCAGGGACTATTCTGTAAATTCTAAAAAGTTCAGGGACTAAGTTGCAAAGAAAAACTTCGATCAGTAACTATTTCAAAAAATATCGTCTCCTAATAGTTTACCCAAAATAGTAGGCACTTTGGAATATCTTATAAAAACATTAACCCCTAATAATTATTTTCGGAGAATTAAGGTACTCTAGAGTCACAAATTGACTCAATGGCCATGTAGTCAGTACTGATTGATTGTATTTTCTTAATAAATTTATCTATTAACATCATACTTACCTGTGACAACCACCCACAAACAACACCCGATGCGGATCCCACCAAAATAGAATGATGGTGACTCTCTTGCACTCAAGCCTTACCCCTATAAGTATAAAGATTAGTTCATATTGACACAAAAAGTTTTTGAAAAAGGTCACAAGCCCCCTTAAAACCTTGTTTGGTGAGAAAAAATAGAACTAAATTGAATCAAGGAATGATCTCGGAGGAATGAAGGGGGGAATTTGAATCCTAAACTCATGTGTTTAGAGAGAACGGAAATGGAATCAAGTGCCAATCATTATTGTTTGGCTATATGTTATGAAATGATATCAAATCTATTTTATTTGAAAACAATAATATTGATTAATAATGATTAATAATAACAATAATGGGAAGAAGAATAATAATAGTAGTAGTAGTAGTAGTAGTAGTAGTAGTAGTAGTAGTAGTAATAATAATAATAACAACAACAATAAACATTATTATTACTAATACAAATAATTGTTAATGTTAATAAAAATTAATAAGTAATTATTATTACTATTATTAACATTAAAAATAATTATTATTAATAATATTATTAAGTAATATTAATAATTAATAATAATTTATATTTATAATAGTTGTAATTATTATTATTATTAATGGTTTATAATAATAACTAATCATAATAACTCTTATTATAATAAATAAAATAATCATAATAATTATTAATATCGATATTAATATATTATTATTAATTATAAATATTCTTACTAATAATTAATAATACAAATAATAATTAATAATAATATTAATAATTATTATTATCACTAATAGTAATTGATAATCGATAATTATAATAATTAATTAATATTATTATTAACAATTAATAATTAAAATTAATAATTAATATTATTAATTATTATTAATTATAAATAATAATAATGATTAATAATAAAAATATTAATTAATAATAATATAAACAATTACTGTTGGTAATAATAATTAGTAAGAATAATTGTAATTGTAATCATTAATTAATATTAATTAATAATAATGAATTAGTACTTTTTATTGTCATTATCCCTAATAATAATGATTAATATTATTAACAATAATTCATAGTTATAAATATAATTAAAATTAAAATTATTAATTAATACTAGTAATGATAATTAATAATAGTAATTAATATTAATATTAATAATAATAAATAATAATTGCAATAATACTTATTATTGATATTATTGATAATTATATCATTATTGTTAATAATGCTTTTTCATAATATTAGTTGTAATTATCAATAATAATAATAATAATAATAATAATAATAATAATGTTGTTGTTGATTGCAAATGGTTGGAGACTTGAACCCCCTTGGAAATGAGAGGGTTCAAGTTCCTTAAAATTGGGTGAAACTTCACACTCCTACGTATCAAGTTCCATCCCCTTAAAGTGCTTACGAAATACAAAAGAGTGAAACGTGACATCTAAAACTTCAAGCTCTATTCTATTTTATCTCACCAAACAACCCCTAAATATGATATCAAACTAAAGTTGCATCAACTATCTGACGCAAACAGAGTCAATCTGATCTGCACTGCCGTGGTCAATAAATGACACCCTTTCATAGTTCTACGAAAATATGCTACAGGAATGCCCAGTTCAAGGATCAGTGTGAGAAGTATCGCATTTGATCCAATCTGTTATTTTCCTTTTTTTTATTGGCAGATAGCGAGGAGCAACTTTTGTATTAAAACATATCAAAGCATCATCACAACCTCAGACAATAGCACTCATTCAACCACGGCTGCCCTCCGAAGTCATCCAACCAAAATGAAACTAAAAACTAAAGAATAAACCAACGGTCCATAAGCTCAGTCAAGATACAAAGCGAAAGAAAAAGAATAATCAAACTCATCAAAGTAATTTAGTTAGGTACTTGCATACGGAATTCGGCATATCAGAACATGAACTGAAATTCGTCGAAGTTTTCCTAGTTTTGCTAATTTCTGAGGATTACAACTGAGTGATGGAATACTTGGCCAAGATTTGGCCAATTCTGGATCATTTTTGGTTTTGTTTAATATTAGCGTTGTTATCAGTCCATCGACAAGACTTGTCGAAGGCAAATGAAAATGGAACAGATACTAGCCCTACCAATTTCGGATCAGTTCCATGGGAACTGAATGAATTGAGATTCCCATCTAAACTGGATATTTGTGTCTGGGCTTCATGTTGGTGCTAGGAAAACCTAAAATGAACGAGATTGCAATCGGAAAAGAACAATAACATAGCAAGACAAGTCAGAACAGAATAAAAATATTCGAAATGTGGAAATACCTAACAAAATGCAATGGGAATCTTATCCAGACAAACATACAGAATCGGATTCAACACCACCCCCACAGACAGCAAAGAGAACACTCCTATTAAACCATGTAGAAGGTGAAAAGGGCAAGTACTCAAGCAACATGGGTAACTCTCCATCAACCAGAAAGTGTAACGAAATCGTCGAAACGTGGGAAAGGATCCACGCACAACTACCACCCAGTGACTCACAACAATGCCCCTCTTACCATGCGCAACCGTCAAACCCTGCATTTCCTTCTTCTTCGTCCATCCCAAGGCAACCAGAAAGCAGTCAAACCAGCGTGTCAATGAGGATTACCAATTATGTGGCCCAATATGCGGCTAAAGATTCTAACTTGGTTTTTTCACCACCGTCCATCCAGTTGCTGCTGGGCCTGGTTGCCGCTGGGGCTACAGGCCCAACCAAAGACCAGGTCCTCTCCTTCCTCAATTGCGAATCCGTTTCCAAGCTAAACCATCTTGCCTCTGAGCTGATCTCCACAGTGCTTGCTGATGGTAGTGCATATGGAGGGCCCAAGTTGTCCTTTGCTAATGGTGTGCGGGTTGATAATAGACTGCCTTTGAAGCCTGTTTTCAAGCAGATTGCAAGCAATAACTATAAGGCTTCTTGTGAACATGTAGATTTTCAGATCAAGGTACCCTACTTCCCATCTCAATCACAAAGAATACTTTCTTATTGCGAAAACGACTCAATTTTGTATTATGGTACTTGTCAAGTCATCACCATTCTCTTCATACATAGCAAGCCTAACTTGCAAAGCTTGAAATAATTGAGCAAACCAGTCCAAATTAGCAATGAATGTCATCATCAAGAAGTTTATTCTACAAAACCAACACAAAACCAAGCTTGTGACGTCTGGATTTTTCATCCATTGGCTCAAAACAGACCATTATTAAAGCAAGTAAATGACCTGCTTTCTACAGTTTAAGGCTCACATGAGCATCAATTCTTAGATTTTCTTATGTTGTTTCACAAATCATAATGACAATGCCAACCAGCTAAATAAGTTATATTTGACCGTCCAGGCAGATCAGGTGGCTCATAAAGTGAATTCATGGGTTGAAAAGAGCACCAATGGCCTTATCAAGGACATTCTTCCCACTGGTTCGGTTGACAGGACTACTAGACTCATCCTAGCAAATGCACTCTACTTCAAAGGGGTATGGAAACAAAAGTTTGATCTGTCAAGAACACGGGACTTGGATTTTCACCTTCTTAACGGAGGATCGGTGAAGGTTCCGTTTATGAGCACTACAACCAAGCAGTACATCTGTGCCTTTAATGGATTCAAAGTCCTCTGCCTTCGCTACTCACAAGGCAGAGATAATCGCCAATTCTCTATGTACATCTTCCTTCCAGAGGCAAGGGATGGGCTACCTAGCTTGATGCAAATCGCAAGCTCACAGCCAGGTTTCCTTGAGCAACACCTTCCTCATTGTCAAGCTGATGTTCACATATGCATGATCCCACGGTTTAAATTTTCATTTGGATTCGAAGTCTCGAAAACCTTGAAGCAACTTGGATTGGTGCTTCCTTTCTCGGAAGGTGGTTTGACAGAGATGGTAGATTCATCCTTGGGTGCAAATCTCTTCGTGTCAAGAATATTCCACAAGTCGTTCATTGAAGTTAATGAAGAGGGCACTGAAGCTGCTGCAGCCCCAGCTGCAGTCATAACGTTGAAGTCATTGGATTTGACCAACAAGTTTGAATTCATTGCTGATCACCCATTCCTGTTCTTCATCCGAGAAGACACCACTGGTACCCTCCTCTTCGCTGGACATGTGCTGAATCCCCTGTCGCAGAATTAGAGTATTCTTGCGTCAACTATGAAGTTATACCAGAAGCTAAAGGAGTCTTTTGACAACCATGATCATCATAAAATTAAATCCTATAGTCTTGTCGGTGATGCTCTGAGACTCAGGGTTAGGTGTCTACTTATATGGTTGGGAGCGCATTATCATACAGTGTCTTTGTAGTATAGACTCACATCTTGATTTTCTAAATAAAAGATACACTGCCTCTGTAATCTAGGCTTGTTAGAGTAATGGTAATAGCAACAAGACTTTCAAGCCTTTCCCCCTTTTTTTGTCTCTATTACATTTGTCCCACATGGAACTTTTGAAGCTATTCTTGACGGGTTTATATATCTCATTTTCGTTGCACTCACGGGTAATTTAAGACTATGATTTATGGGGTTTAGGGTGTCTTAGGTGGCCACGCACGTACATTGTTGCTGCTCGTCAGGGCCCGGTGTGGCACGGATTGTTATTAAAATTTTGGAAGAAATCTGCTTAATGTGTTTTCCGTAACAGATTATGGTGGTCTTCCGAAAATCACTCTATCCTTAATGCAGTCTTTCTGATTTTCCCCCTTACTTTGAATGCTGCCTGATCCTCACCTGGTATCCAACCTTTTTCTATGCCATCTTAATGGCTCTTCAATAGCTATATTTTCCCCTATAAATAGAAGGCTTGATAGCACAACTTAATCACTAATTCACACACTTCTCCCCTTCCCCCTCCTTCTCTGAGTTTTTCTGGGCATTGAAATCTGTTTAATGTGTTTTCCGTAATAGATTATGCTAGTCTTTCGAAAATCGCTCTCTCCTTAATGCAGTCTTCCTGATTTTCCTCCCTTGCTTTGAATGCTGCCTGATCCTTGCCTGGTATCCAGCCTTTTTCTATGCCATCTTAATGGCTCTTCAACAGCTATATTTTCCCCTATAAATAGAGGGCTTAGTAGCACAACTTAATCACCAACTCACACACTTCTGTCCTTCCCTCTCCTTCTTTGAGTTTTTCTGGGCATTGTTCTTATTGCATATTCCAAGCTCATGGTCACAAAGTGCACGCGTCCAAGAGTATTGAGTTAACTTTGGGGAGTGACCGGCTGCAGCGATCTGTACTACTAGTTGAGCCATAATCGCTTTCAAGGCAGTGGTTTATCCACAACTCAATTTATTTTGTCGGTTTTCCAGCCATTGCTCGCATTATTTTCCAACAAGGCTCACATCTTGCTGTTGTAAATAAAAGCAGCACCAGTGCAGTACATATTGCTTTCGCAAAATTTATGACCAGACATTGCAATTTGCAAATGTGGTACGAATCTTACACCTGGCAACCACATCCTTTGAATCCAATCCAATTCGTATCATCAACTTTAGCTACATCATTCCATCCCAAAAAAAAAAACTTTTATCTGCATCATGCTCGTGCTTATTAAATGATGATGAATTCATTTAGGGCCTGGTTGCGATTTGGCCTACAATGTTTTCTGATTGGGTGGGGTATGGATCAGGTTAATGTTCTCGCCAGTATTAAGTCAAACCTAAAAGTGGTTCGGGTCCTTAACCTAGTAAATTATGTTTAGAAAATTGTTATCAACATAGATCAAAGTAGGTTTCTACTCAACTAAGATGGCCATCTAGAGTATGGCCATTATGAGATCAAATAAACTACAAGTCAGTTCACTTTCAGGCCTTCAATCACACAATCAAGTGTGCACTCATTCAATCCTCGATGTAGAAAACCAATTAAGTAATTGAGATTTAAAAGTCGAATGAAGGCACTAACTCTCTAATTTATATGCTGTATTCACTCAATCATCAAACTACAGGACGGTATATTTCAACTTTTTTCTGAATTCTAAGATACCTCTATTATCACGTCAAACTGGTGTACCCATGATCCCTCACTCTGAGTTCATTCCGTGTTTGGTGCCTCTAATACCTTGACGTTGCCAAGGACTGGTGTGCTTCAACTATTTTCTAAATGCTAGGTTGAGTCCCTTATCAGGTCGAATGGCTTTTACCCATGATCCCTCACTTTGACTTCTTTTCATATTTGGTGCTTCTAATATCTTGACATTATTGAGCTTTGTCCTTTCCTTTTGGGAGGAGATATTACTGGGATGATATAAGCAACTGCTTCAGAGGCAAACCAACGTACTTCAACCGTTCCTAACACTCTCAAGTTGGCTTAGCCGGAAAGGATTTGTTAATCACCTACTCTATACCTTCATCAAAAAAAGGCGACCAGAACTGAGGCCTTTGTTTGGTACTGTTTCCAAAGAAACTTAAGTGAGTGAAAGAGAGAAGCACGGACTTACGATCGATTGACATGCCATTTTGCTAGTAGTGCTGACGTGTTCTTTCTTCGATAACCTGCACAGAGGTCGAACTCGGGTTTTACCAAGGCAAGGTCCGTCCTACGCTCAAGTCAGTCTCAGAAAAGGATGTAGGAAAAAGAGGAGAAAAAGGGTAGAGAGAATTTACTAATTTTATACCATGTAATGAATAGTGTAGAATATTCCATAATAATGCAAGTAGGGTATGTGTAGTCTTGGGGTAAGCTCCCAAGGGTAGAATGGTCATCTCCCAGCCTAAGGATGAAATGATCACTATGCCCCCTCTTAGTTCTTTCATCCTTTCTTGGGGTCAACCCTTGACTTCTATTGATTTGGTCTTTGTCATACGTCGACTAACCATTGGTAGGGTCCTAATTACCCTAATTAGGTACATATTGAATCCCCTACAGCAAATTACACCATTGCATTGGGCGCAAAAATTTTTCTATGCAAAGTACCTTGTGGCAAGTCATACACATTTTTATTGAAGCATTACAAAGTAACATATAAAAGGACAGAACTACATCAGTGACTTTAGCACCTTGTTCTGTTATCTATCAGCCTGCGTAAAATTAGAATACCAGCTATAGCAATTTACAAATTTTCTGTCAAACAATTGAATTAGGAGCTCACATAGGCACTCAAAAAATAAATACGTGTCATGTCATTAAATAATTTAAGTTAACTAATTTGGTTTCGTTAAATTAATTGATTTAATTATGTGGACCTGAATGACCACCAAATGAATGGCCAAATAAAGTCTTCAGTCAACGGCGCAAGAAAATTATCAAGTCACCAACCTAGTGGACTACTAAGTCAGCAAATTAAATAGACTACTAAGTCATCGACCCAAGTTTAAGGCCCATCCACTGACCCAAGAAGACTATCAATCTGCAGACCCTAGAGAGGTGTCATTCTCCTCCCTATAAATATAGTTCTACCCACCCTCATTCACGGCATAGAAGTTCTCTTGGAGAAGATTCTCTAGAAGTAGACAACAACCACCTTAAAACATATCATTTACTCTAGAGATCGAATCATACACTTGGTCGATATTCAAGCTATTCCAACCCTTCATCAAGTTATAAACAAGAAATTGAATAATAGGATTAACAAAATACAGGGATTGTACCCACTTTTTGGTTATAAATATCCAAAATGAATTTGTTCTATATTGCTTTTCTTAATTCAATTTAGATTCAAATTTATGGCTACAAATTTCTAGGATGCTTGGTGAGACATATCTACCTCTCATCTTCTTCTCTAAAAAATCAAAGCTTTTAATCACCTCTCTACACGGAAGATATAGCCATGAGAAGTGTTGTCTCTCTACCTTCGAACAAGACGACTAGATCTTCACATCAAAGATCCACCAACTCTGACAACTGGAATGGGGATAAGAAGCATGGCAAAGGCTACAACAGTTACCATTGCAAAAAGAATGGTTACAGTTGCATCCTTGTAGTCACATGACAAATACTGACTCTGTCATGCATAACGGAGTCAATAAAATTCCATTTGTTGACGCCCTCAATGGAAAATTTATTCCAAAGTTGAAGATAAAGCCTCAATCTCCATTTTTTGAAGTGGAATGTTATTACAATTAGTGGTTCTTAGGCACCATCACCTAGGAGAGCTGCCTTCTCATAATCTAAAACTGAATCGTCCAATACTATGATAATGCCTGTCATGATGATAGGCGCTATTAACTTTAAAGAAGAGTTAGCTAGCACGAAGACCATGTTGGAAAGACTCTATAAGGAGAGTGCAGAAAAGGATGCATGCATCAAGTGCGAAGAGGAGGATATTGCTAAGGTGTCTAAGAAAATGAAAAAAGGGCCATGTGCATCATCCAACAAAGGCGCAAGCAGTGAGGAAGACAAAAAGGGGTCCAATCGAAGTGAGACTTTTGAAGACGGTTGCAGGTTGAAGAAGGGCAGCAAGCTGCAGAATGACTTATCTTTAGGTTCAATGACTGCTAAACAAATCCACGAGTCGATTGCAAATGCTGTCAAAACTCATATAAGGGTTGGCACGTAGAAGAGTCATCTTCGCACCAAACCCTACACAAAGAGGATCGATACTGTTCGTATGACTTACAGTTGCTAGCCTCCTAAATTCAACCAAATTGATGCGAAAGGTAACACAAGACTACATATTACACACTTCATTGAGACATGCGACAATGTAAGTATTGGCAGCGAATTATTGGTGAAACAGTTTGTTCGTACCTTAATGGGTGTCACGCTCAACCGAGGGAGTCAATAGAGCAAGAATTTCTCAATGGGGTCTATAGCACCCAACACACTGTTATTACGACTAAGTTAATAGGTATTATGAAGTAAATAGTTAGTCTAATTGTCACATCTTCCGTTTGAAAGCTTAGCTGACATGGGTAATGCAAAGCATGACCAAGGGATGGCTGGGATTTTACTAGCTTCAGGACAAAGTAGGGCAGGATAGATGATAAATGTGGTGCCAAGCTCTACTTTGATATCTTCCTTCTCCATGATAGAAAGATAAGTCTTGTATCAGTGTTTGTATTCTTTAAAGCATACCATGGTGGATACCTACAACAATAACATGGGCAGTTAAAAAAGACAAAAGGAATTAAGGAGGAAACTCGTAGGTCGACATGTAAAATAAATTGTCAAGGATGTGGAAACTTCAATATGCTCAACGATACGCAATGGGTCTTCAACCTACCTCCCATTGCCATATGTGAGAACTTTCACGTCAAAGTCTTAGGATCATGTTCGACCACCCTCACATACAATGAATCTGGAAAAGGATTAACCTGCATATAAACAACCACAATAGATGAGGAAAAGAAACAGGTTAGGCAACATAAAGCAAATAGTTCGTGGCAGTTCAAAAAAATATTTATATAGGTTTTGTTTAAAAAGGGGGAAAATGAAACTGTAAAACAGAACGGTGAAACAAGCTAGGCATATGGACAAAGGAGGCCCCGAAATTACCCTGGCGTGCTCTTTGCACAAATTATTGGTGATGAAGCATTCCAACAAAGAATAGATTTTCCCAACTAGCATCAATAGTTTCCCAGCTTGAATCTCAGCTTTCGTTCAACGAAGTCCTTAAGGAAGGGAAAACAAGGAATTAATTGCCAATAGGTTAGGAACATCACTTTTTCTTCACATATTGGGCATGTCGATAAAAATAATGGTTCAGTAATGTCGGTTCAAGATATAAAAATTGGACAAAGTGGTCATAAGAATAAAAGATACATGGCTACCCAAGAAGAGCACGTAGCATAGAATGTTAGGTTAAAAAAAGTGCTAAAGGCAGAAATTTGAGAGACCTAGAATTCAATGGAGATGTAGCAAATTAAAATTAGTTAACTGGCACTTTGTAGTGTCAAACAAAGAGAGTGGCTGCAGAGAAGAATCAAAGTTCCAATTTTTATCTAAAAAACAAAAAAAATAAAATACGAAAATTGTCTAGTCTCATCGTGCTCATATCGACCATTGTGAAAGCAATGGTATGATAGGCCTTAGCGATGCAAACAAAATCATACATGATGCAAAAGTAATTAAAAAAAGGGAACAAGGGAAGCATGTCACATGACAACATGTTTGTGGCACTAGTTTTAATACAATTAGGAATAACAGAGAAGAGACATGTAACTCACTAAGCAAGACAAAAGTCCAAGGCATACTTTCACATGCATGCTCCAAATTCCAAGGTGTCAGTTCTTTGTGAATTAGAAACGGTGCCTATATGCCAATCTCCAAATCAACTTTTTGGTAATTAACATTGGAACTCATGGAAGGCTAGGGTTCTACCAATCAAGCTTGAGTAAAATTGTTCCATCTCTCCAGCACGAGCGTATTTAGGGCGTTAAAAGGCGAAGAATTGCCTCTATCATCCTCAAGCTATATGTAAACAAAACAGAAAATGGAAATATATAGCGGCTAGGGCATGTCTCAATTGATCCAAATTGACCTTGTACTTTTTTTTGTAGTTTATTTGATCGTCAACCTTGTGGGACAATAGATAACCAAATGACATGTATTCGAAGGGGGACAATTTCTACGTCATGTGTTTATGAGGTTGAACCAACCAAAAAAAAAAAAAAAAAAAAAAATTTGTCCACCCTTCTGTTAAACTGACATGTCAAACTTAAAAGAGCAGATGCACAATACGGAGTGACACGTTCAATACTCTATTATGTTCCCCATGATAGGCATCTATCGAACTAACCATTCAACAGGTCGGATCTCTTAATAAAAGAAATATTAAGACGTCGTTGACTTTTTTTGCTATAAGTCAAGCATTGATATGACTAGCTTATTAAACATCAAGTTGGTAACAAAATAAGACAGGTTGATAACATGACAAATTAAGTTAACAACTTGCTTGAAAAACGAGCAAAGAAAATATGTCGAGATGTCGGCCACAGTTAAACACCCCAAGTCATGTATGTGACCTAGTTTCGAGGGAGCAATTTGTAGACACTAAAAAATAAATATGTCCACGTCACTAAAAAATTTACATTAATTAATTTGGGTTAGTCCAATAAATTGATTTAATTATTTGGGCCCAAATGATTGCCAAGTCAACGGTCCAATAAAATCCCAATTCCACAACTCAATAAATTATTAAGCCGCCAACCCAATGGACTACTAAGTTATCAAAATAAACAGATTCCCAAGTCATCGGCCCAAGTTTAAGGCCCATCCATTGGCCCAAGCAGACTATTAATCCAAAACCCAAGAGAGGGTGATGCTCCTCCCTATAAATATAGTTCTTCCAACGCTCATTCACAACATAGAAGTTCTCTAGGAGAAGACCCTCTAGAAGCAGGCAACAAACACATTAAAACGTGTCGTTCATTCTAGAGATCGAATCACATACTTGATCGAGATTCAAGCAATTCCATCCCTCTATCGACTTATAATGAAAGATTGAGTCAGGGGATTAGATTTGTTCTTGTTGTAAGAAAATAGAGACATCATACTTATTCTTATGATTATAGATACCCCAATTAAATTTGTTCTATATTTTCTGTCTTAATTCGATTTAGACTCAAAATTTATGGTTATAGCTCATTCATGGCATCAATAATTAAGCACTCTCCACCTACACTGCTTTATAGGAAGAAAATCTTGAAGTAGACAGAATTTCTGATAGTTTACAATTTTAATTCACATTTCACATAGCAAAAACAAAGGAAAACATAACACCCAGCCGATATTGCGCACTAGCTCACCCAAAAATCTAGCATGTACACCTTAGAAGTGAATAGCAATAAACTCTAAACTGCATTCAAAATCTAGTAACACGTACCAAAGAACTAGCCATACGCAATTATCGAAGCTGAAATACTCAAAATAAAAAAATGATAAATTTTGCTAGAACTTGAACTGGCTAACTCAACCGATCTGAATCTTCTTCTTCGTCTTTTTCTTTGGTTAGTGCTACAAATCAAACTAGCACGAGTCCTCAAACATCTAACTCTTTGCCAGAGAACATCGAGCCAAGGTACTTCCTTCACTATCTCAAGGCTATTGCAAGGTAACTCAATATGATGAGCATGATGAGAACCATTTTGAGGCTAACTTTGGCAAGTACAAAATTATTTGGCCTTTTTGAGGGATGTAGTCTATGAAAACTTGGGTGTTTTAACATTAGAAACATAAATAAGGGTGATTCATCTAAACTTCTCTATGTTTGCCCAAACTATTCTAAAAATTCCAATTTTAGAGTTCATTTTTATGCTCAATTTTAGAGTATCACAAGAAGTCCAAATAAAGCATATTAGGATGCTTTGAAATCTCTATGCATCTAATTTCAAACACTATGAATAGTTTTTCATAACTCAAAGTATTGAGAAAGAAATTCAACAAAGAAGTATGCGCAATGCTCGGCCTTGGAAAAGAGATTTAAAATGAAGTTTCGGGACCCTAAACCTGCTCAAAGCAGTGGCGAATTTCAAGGTAAGACTCACCCTTAAAAATTTTTGGAATACTCCCTAAATGGAAGGTTTAAGGGAGTTTACTTTTTAGCTCTAGTTTAGCCCAAATTCCAATCTTAGATTGAAAATGCTTGAGACGCATAAAAGCACAAAGGGTCCTGGGGCTTGGGGCATCAGCTTCAAATCAAAGCCGTAGGCTTTCCAAATGTGAGGTGCACTTTCACTCAAAAATACTTGAAGAGAATTTCCAAACCATATCTTTTTGACAAATAAGTTAGATGTGGCATAAAATAAGTGATTTCCCATCATTGTAACTAAAAAAAAAAATACCACAAATAGTCTTAAACTATGAAAGTCTAATACCATATTTCCCCCGACTAAGTGCTATAGTTGCATCACAAAAAATAATTACATATTAATATATGTTGGGTTTCGTGGCCCAAAATCAAAGAAACGGCACAGTGGGACCGTGCCAGGCGACACGGGCGTGTCAGGCCGAAGAAGCGACGACAAAAGGCAGGCAGGGAGATAGCATGGGTAGGCTGTGTCAGTGGCACGGCCGTGCGGCGTTCCCAGTTCGGGTGCGGGCTTCTTGGCGGCTAGGGTTTGCATCTTGGCGTACAGTCTTCTTGGCAGCTGGGGTTCGCCTCTAGGAGTTAAACCCTAGACTTCTAGACTCTAAATAAACAGACCTTGTCTAGGATCTAGAACATCTCCATAACCAAGTAAGCACAAAACACATTCAGAGGTAGAGAGATTTTGAGAGATATTACAAGAGATATTGTAATTCTGCTATTGGATCGAATCACTTATTGTGATTGCGATCGCTTTGTACTCTCCCTGCTCATATAGTGGATTGATTGTGCTCATCGCCGTCCGTGGTTTTTCCCTCATTGGGTTTCCACGTAAATCTTGTGTGTTATTACTTTGTTCTTGTTATCGTTCTTTAAATTTCTAAATATCTGTTTCATCCTATCACTTCCACAACTAAAGTCGCTCAATTTTCCCTAACAAGTGGTATCAGAGTTTTGGTTTAGGATGTCTTCAAATATGAAGGTTGATATTCAGAAGTTTGATGGAGAGATTAGTTTTAATTTTTGGAAGGTGCAGATGAGAGCAGTTCTCATCCAGCATGGGTTATGGAAGGTTCTGCAAAGACCTCACAAGAAACCCGAGAAGATGACTAATGAGCAATAGGCAGCAGACCAAAACAAGAGGTATGGATCGTTGACAGACAAGGAATGGGAGGAGCTGGAGTTGAAGGCAGTTTCACCCATCCAACTGTGACGGCGCCACATGTCCTGTGAGAGGTGCTCAATGAGGCAACTGCGGTGGATCTGTGGATTTGATTGGAAGAACTCTACATAACAAAGAGTCTAGCCAACAAGATCTATCTAAAGGAAAGGTTGTACACCTTTCGTATGGCTGAAGGTACCCCTGCTCAAAAATATTTGAATTAGTTTAACGCTATTCTTATTGATTTGGAGAGTCTGGATGTAAAGATTAAGGATGAGGATAAAGCTATTCTACTTGTTGTGTCTTTGGCCCCCTCCTATAAATAGTTTAAGGAGACTATGCTATATAGTAATTCTGATACCATATCGTTTGAGGATGTCAAGTCTAATTTGTTGTCTAAGGAAAAATTTGACCATGATGTCCATGCTGATCTAGCTGAGGGATTAGTTGTTAGGGGTAGAACAACTGAGAAAAATGGAAATGGTAATAAGAAAAAAAACCGTTCTAAGTCTAAAAATTCTCATTCTAATAAGACTTGCAATTACTATGGTAAATTGGGTCATATTTGCTAATTATTGGAAACTACAAAACGAGAAGAAGAAAGAAGAAGATAATTCTCATGAGTCTGCTGACTCTGATTCTAATGTTGACGTTTTGTTTGCTACCTCTACTGAAAGGGAGAGCGATTATGATTGGATTCTTGATTCTTGGTGTACCTATCATATGTGTCCTCATAACGATTGGTTTTCAACATATGATCCAGTTGACTCAACTATTGTTCACATGGGCAATAATGCCTAATGTAATGTAACTAGAATCGGTACTGTTAAAATCAAGACCTATGATGGTGTTGTCAAGACTTTATCGAATGTTCGTCACATTCTCGACTTGAAGCATAACCTCATCTCTTTAGGCACCCCTGAATTCAAGGGGTGTAGATATTCAGTTGAAGGTGGAGTTCTAAAGGTTTCGAAAGGCTGTCGGATTCTATTGAAGGGTTTGAGGTAAGGAAGCCTCTATGTCTTGCAGATATTTACTACGACAGATTATAGGAAGAAAGGTTCATACAGGTCGTCTCCCAGAGCTAAGTTCAAGTATCATTTGAACTCAACCAGCATTCGGATCGCTTAAATTGCCCTTCGGGGCTCTGCCCTGCGGGGCATCACCCTTCGGGGTACGGTGACAGTGTTAGAGAATTGGTGATTGGAGATTTCGGTCCAAGGTGGAGATTGTTGGGTTTCGTGGCCCAAAATCAAAGAAACGGCATAGTGAGACAGTACCAGGCGACACAGGCGTGTCAGGCCGAAGAAGCGATGATGAAAAGCAGGCAAGGAGTTGGCATGGGTAGGCCGTGTCAGCTGAGCCAGGCACGGGGTGACCGTGCCACTCAGCATGGCCGTGCAACATTCCCAGTTCGGGCGTGGCCTTCTTGGCAGCTAGGGTTTGCGTCTTGGTGTATAGTCTTCTTGGCGGCTAAGGTTCGCCTCTAGGAGTTAAACCCTAGACTTCTAGACTCTATATAAAAAGACCTTGCCTAGGATCTACAACATCTCCATAACTAAGTAAACACAAAACACATTGAGAGGTAGAGAGATTTTGAGAGATATTACAAGAGAGATTGTAATTCTGCTATGGGATCGAATCACTTGTTGTGATTACGCTCGCTTTGTAGTCTCCCTGCTCATACAGTGGATTGATTGTGCTCGTCCCCGTCCGTGGTTTTTCCTGCATTGGGTTTCCACGTAAATCTTGTGTGTTATTGCTTTGTTCTTATTATCGTTCTTTAAATTTCTGAATATCTATTTTATCCTATCGCTTCCATAACTAAAGTCGCTCAATTTTTCCTGACAGTATAATATTTAAAATGTTGCAAAATTGTCTAGAATATGATAAAACAACTATGCAAATCACTTAAACAGGAAATCAAAATGCCTAGAATAAGAACTATTGTGGAAATTCATAAAGTGTTTAACTTTATGTGATAGATACCCAAAAAAATCCTCCTGTCACTAAGATATTTTTTTAAAAAAAAAGAAATAGAAAAAGATAAAAGAATAAAAAGGAAACAAATAAAAAAACATGCAGGAAAAATTGAATCAAATAAAAATAAAGGAGCCCAGCAATTCCATGAGACTATAGGGGAAGAGATATAGATAAGAAAAAGAAAGAAAAAAAAAAAAGAAGAGGAACCGAATACAAAACCCTAGACATCGACAAGCCCATAACATCAATGACATTGGCAGGCCGATGACCAGCGGCGAGAGGGCACCCACCAACTAAGTCACAATTCCTGGTTGACCAAAACCCCCAACACCCTCTAATTATCGGATATAGTTTGAAAAAACTTAGATCTAAAAGTTATCACCAATTAATTAATTTTTAGAGAGAATTGATAGAATATTCATGTAGAAATTATGCTTTCCCTTGAGGTGCAATTAGGTGCGTGCTGCAGTGAGCTTTCGGATGGTTATCATTTACCCCTCTACTGGGCACAGTAGTCCCACCTCATGCCTACCTGCGCCTAGGGTGCACCATTTTAAACCAAGATTCCAACGCAAAAGGATAGGGAAGATTGGTACTATTTGCACTATTTTCTTTCAAATTTGAGTATGTTTATTTATTAGAGCATTTTCATTGGTTTGTATAATTGAAGAAATATTATCTCACTTCTGTTGGCCATATAATTTTTGCTATTTATTTTCTATTGGTCTTAGGAAGATGCTTGCTTATTTTTCATTAATCAAGAATGCAATTTTCCTATTGGCTCATTCCTTGGTTGGGGATAAACCATGATTCTTTATAAGCCTACAAATAGGCTTTATCTCTCTATTGTAAGCAGACTTTGATGAATAGTATATGACATAACCTAATCTGAATGGTGCTTTAGAGTCTAAATTTTACCTTAGTCCTAAGTAATATAAGCTTTAGAGTATTAGGGGTGTTTAGTTTTCTGAGTGGTGGAAGAAATTCATTTATCTTAGAATTTTATTTTCTCTTTGTTGTTCATTCTCAATCATACCACATTTCAGAGCCTTAGGCTATGCCTAACTCCAGTCAAGGTCTTTGTTTGCGGAGAGACTACCTTTGAAAGATCAAGAACACCAACCCAAACCATGACATTTCAAGGCTTATGCTACATCAGGTTAGTATAAGAAAAAATGGCCTTTACAATATGACATAAGCTTTAATGGTGATCCTAAACGAATATCAGATGACACGATATTGCTATCGACATATTCTTGCTTGAATGTGAATGACCCAACAACGCACTTAAACAATATGTATTCCCCCTATGGTAACGCGCAATAGGAAGGCTTAATTCAAGAAAGTCTCAAGAAATTTTTGATATTAGTAACTCCTTAAATTTTCACAGAAACATACGAAGTATTTCATACTAAAAGTTGTAAAATTAACCAACCAAGAAATGTTGATGAATAATCTAAAGCTCAAGGCACAAGTAAGGATCCTATGAGGTACTTGAGATAACAGAACACATGGATCAAAAAAGGAAATCCAATGGCATAGAAACACGAACATATCAGACTACGCTAACAAGTCATTATTTTTTTAAAAAAATTTTAAACTCTATAGATTTTATAACTTTTGTTTTCTTAATATGAATGTAACCCTTCCAGTTAGGAGTAGCATAAGCAACCAGTGCATATGTACATTCAATGGCTTTAAAGTCCTTGCACCTCTATTACTTACAAGGCAGAGACAATCGCCAATTCTCTATGTACACCTTCCTTCCAGAGGCAAGGGATGGGCTACCTTGCTTGATGCAAATGGTAAGCTTATAACCAAGTTTCCTTGAGCAACACCTTCCTAATTGCTAAGTTGATGAACGTCTATGCAGAATCCCATGGTTTAAATTTTCATTAGGGTTTGAAGTCTTGAAAACCTTAAAGCAATTTAGATTAGAGCTTCCTTTCTTGGAAGGCGGTTTGATAGAGGTAGGTTCATTCTTAGGCACAAATCTCTTCATGTCAAAAATACTCCACAAATCCTTCTTCAAAGTCCATGAAGGGGACACTGAAGCAGCTGCAACCATAGCTACATCCGTAGCACACTGTGGCCAAATTGATAAGTTTTAATTCATGGCTAATCACCCATTCTTGTTCTTCATCCAAGAAGATACCCTGTGTGCCCTACTCTTTGTAGGACTTGTGTTGAATCCTCTATCAGATAGTCAGATCGTTCATGCTACAATTACAGAGCTATGCCATAACACTATGATGAATGATTCTACTAAAGTAAGCTAAAAAAGTCTTTTAATAGCCACGATCATTATAATGATAAAGCCTGGAGTCTTGTCGTCTCGCCTGCCACCAAGTTGAATGTGCACTAGATATGGTTAGAGCACAATTAGAACATAGTATTAGACGCTCTATACTGTAGGCTGACGTCTTGATTTCCTCAATAAAAGTAGCAGGTAAGTACATCTCTTGGCTACATATTGCTTTACCATAGTTGATTGAAATTTGCAAATACACTGCAAGTACACCTGGCAACCAAGTTATTCATTCCAGTCCACAGGCCCAAATCAAATACTTATATTATGGTCATGTTAGTTAATTCATTATTGAACTCGACATATGGTTTTCCAAAAATCTTCAACTTAAGTACTTGGTATCAATATCAATGCTTGAGTTACCTAATTTGTTTCGAAATTTCAACCTGTACAAATGTTTTCTGAAAATTTTTGTAAACCTTTAGAATCATTTTATGAATATTTTTGTGGATCACTAGAATCAATCTTTCTACTTACATAAATGTTTAAGGGTTAAGGTTGCTAACACATTAGATCTTCGTAGACCTGTGCTAAGAGGTCACTAGACTTTTCCAAACTTTTTTGCATTTCTGAATCCTCCTACCTTCTAGGGTTTTAATCCCACATCTACTTGATCAAAGATATATAAAGTATCACAAAACCACTCTTTGTGTTTGTCAATGACAAATCCTGTTGAGCATAGGAAAAGGATGATATAAGATCTTCCAATGTTTTCTTCCCATTTGTTGTTATGCTATGCATTATTGCACGTGCTCTTGGCAGGCAAAGTGCCACAAAATCATCTTATAGTGACATTTTATTCTTATTTTTCTTTTTGGATAAAAAAGGTAGCCTGTTTATATATATGACTTATAGGACCAAAAGAAAATGGATGCTAATCACGCATCCTATAAAAAGGTAATTATAGTCCAAAAATAGACTATCAACAAAATCTACTATATCATATATATATGAATAGGAACAAGGCTACTTCCAAAGGACAAATTGATACTTTTTAATATTAATATTAAAAGAATTGTACATTTGAAAAATTTGTAAGTGTAGGATTGCATCCAAACCAAATTACTATCAAATTAGTTTTTTTGTTGATTTACAAGAGTAAGAACGTAGAAAAATGAAAAAGAAAAGGAAAAAAGAGGAAAGACAAGTTTCTATATTTATAATGGAAGATTCCATTGAAATGTTCATGATTAGCTAGGAAAGATTAAATGTTCTAGGCTTGGTAAATTCCAACTTTGAGATGGCATGAAGGTGATGAAGAATGGCGGCAAGTACATGATTTGGTAACTAACCTCTCCAAGGATTTTTTCCCCTTGGAGAACAAGGCATTGTGGAGGTCATGTATTTGGTGAGTTTGTAAAGGATGAATAATGCTTGTTGGTCATGATTGAGGTCAACCTAGAAGGAGATATCAGGATTCCTCTTGATCCAATGTGGGATCTTGAGTCTTCTTGGCCTAATGTAAGGTCTTGGGTAATTATGTGAAGCAGCGTATCTGTGGAGTGTATCTCAGGCACGCGAAGCCCTAAATAGTAGGAGATCGTGATGTGAGAGGAGATGGATTGGTGAGTATGAGAAATGATGCAAACACTAGTTAGAGGAGGTTGAGAGTGCGTTGTGTTCTGAGGATACCCAAGCGTAATATATCTTTTCTTATTATAGTAGATGCACCAGTTGTTGTTGGGTCATGGTTGTTCCCCTTAATATAGAAGGGTTTTCATGTAAAAATTATGGTGTTCCTTTTCTAATGTTGTGGTTGTGCTTAATTGATTTTTCTATTATGCTTCTGTTCCCTACCATTGATGTTAGAGTAGGTTTAATCCCAATAAGTGGTATCAGAGCTAGTTACGATTGACTATGGGAGGAAGAGATTTATGGGAGGCACATATAAGGGAAGATGAGATGCCATTAGTTCAATTGGTTGAATGATCGAGAAAAATTGAAGGTGTACAGATGTTGATTTCAGTGAAGAAATCGAAGAGTTGAAGCTAATTGTGTTTTCATCGAGTTGCAATTGCAGCTATAAGTATATGACGCATATAATTTTGGTTGGAGGGCAAGATTTGTAGGATTAGATCCAACCCAAAATTAATATCTAATTAGTTTTGTTGATTTGTGAGAAAAGAAAAGAAAGAAAAATAGGGGAAAAGAAAAGGAAAAAAAGAAAACGCAAGTTTCGATAACTATGATAAAAAGATTCCACTTAAGTGTTGGATCATTTAGCCAAGAAAGATTAAATATTCTATTTTTGGTAAATTCCAACTTTGAGATAGCATGAAGATGAGGAAGATCGGTGGTAAGTACATGATTTGTTAATTAACTCCTTAATGGATTTTTTGCTCTGTGCATAAGGCATTGTGGGGATCGGTAAATTTATAAAGTATAAATAGTGCTTGTTGGTGCTAATTGAAATCATCCTGGAAAGAGGTGTCAAGCCATCCTTTTCACTCAATATGGGCTCTTAAGTTTAGGTGGTATCCTTTTCACCCAGTGCGGGATCATGAGTAATTGCATAATGCTAGGAACTTGCGGGGTGTATCCCAGCGACCCCAGGTCAAAAATAAGGGAGAGCATGTTTTACAGTGAGATAGATAGGTGAGTGTGAGGGATAACCAAAACATTAGCCAGAGGAAACTAAGAGTACATAGTGTGCTAAGTATATTCAGATGTAATCTATCTTTTTTAATTATAGCATATGCACCAGTTGTTGTTGGGTCATGGATTTCACCCTCAAAGTGTAAGAGTTTTCCACATAAAAATTATGGTGTTCTTTTTCTCATGCTGTATCTGTGTTTGATTGATTTTTTTAGTATGCTTCAGTTCCTAATACTTGATGTGAGATCAGTTTAATCCCAACAGTAAGCATTTGCATTAAGTGAAGTTGAATTAGTCCATCCTTTCTTGACTAAAATAAGTAAAATCACTTAGTATAAACCATTTAGCAAACAAATAGACTTTGATTTGCATTTTCCCATAAATTATTACGTACAACCGGTTGGACAATTCATTTGTCCAACCAGGCCCACCTCCCAGCGGTTATATGTGTCGCCCATGTGAACTTCCACCAAAAAAAAAAAAAATCATTCTTCTCAATTTTTGAACTTGCTGTAAGCCGTTTTCATTCTCTCTCATTCTCGCACTCAGTGATCGTTGTTGTAATTCCGTTAGTATTTTGCCAGTTCTTCACGAAATGGTTGAATTTGATCTGAACGTTGCTGTTGATGTTGAATCTTCGTCAAGCGCAATTTTGTCGTCAGGTTTGATATCGTTTATGGATCTCTATTTATGTGCTCGTATTTTGAAGTTGTACGCATGAATTTTTGATTAGTTAGTTCCGAGTTATTTAAACTGGTATGCATTCATTGTTCTGGTATCGTGATCTGACATTATAATGCAATTGGTATTGAGCGTGTTAATTTGCGATTTGCTGGTCTGCATTTTTGTAGAATGTTTGATTGGTTGTTTTAGTTGTGTTTTGTGTTAATTTTAATTAAGATACAAGTTTACAATGGTTATTTGGTTTAATTGTTGAATATTAGGTGAATTTTGGCTGCTGACATATGAGAAGCGATTCCTTATCTTTATGAGTTTTTGGCTCACTATATATAGTGGTCGACTCACTGGTGGTATATATTTCGCTCACCAAACATAATATGTTACGTTGTACTCCATAGTAGTTTTTTGCTCACTGAAAGTAACGTTTAGCTCACCAGGATTGAAGTGTGGGCTCACCGGGTTTGCATTCTAGCTCACCACAAATGTTATAGTTGTTTTTCTAAATGATATTTTTACTTACATATGAGAAACAACAACTCATTAATATGTGTTCTCTGCTTACTACATATAGTCGTTGGCTCACTACCAAAAATATATTCAGCTCGCTAAGGTTCACATTGCATGCATGAATCCATGTATGCATGAATAATTTATCAGTTTCAGTGCTCACGAAATGAAATTCATATATTCAATGTTGTCCCTATCATGGAACAGAATCTGTTGCCTTCGACCACGCTACATAACATTGTGTGCTCACTAAGACAAGCTTGTGGCTCACTGTACTGAAGCCTGTGCTCACCATTGTTACATTATAGCTCACCACAAAAAACTTTTTGTTTATGTAGGTGATACTTTGTTTTACACATCTACATTAGATCGTTGTGTTGCTGAGGCAGCTGATGTTGATGATTATATTAGGATTTTGTGTAATCCTACTGGTGGTTCAAGGGGCAAAGGTGTGACTTCTGATGATGGTAATGGTGTTGATGGTGTATCTAACTATGTTGTGATTGATAAGGAGAAATGTGTAGATGGTGATTGTTAGAATTGAGAGTACACTAACACAAGAGGGGGGTGAATTGTGTTGGCAAATTTTCGCAGTTTCTGGGAACAGGCTTGGGCCTTGTTTGGACGGACTATTTGTAACGTGCACAGAAAGTGTAAAATAGCGAAAATAAGTAAAAAGTGAGAACAGAAGATTTTTACGTGGAAACACCTCGAGCCCAACCAAGGCGAAAACCATGACCTACTCCAGTAGGATTTTCACACACTTCCACTAAACGGGCTAAACACGTTACAGAGGTAACCTTCTCTGTTACAATTGCAACACACGTAATGGTTTACCTTTAGACTAGTTACACACCACGTCCTAGTCTCCCAGACTTGGACACACTCACGTAACCGTCTCCCCAAGATGAATTGCACACGTCCAAAGCCTCCCTAAGCTTGGACACACTCAACTCTCACTTTGATGAAAGAAGAGAAAAAAACCTTACTTTTGTGCTTCTAACTAAGCGAATGTAAAGTACAATTTTTGCTCTGGTATGCCAAGGAAGATGACTCAATTTTCACACACACTTTGAAGGTTTTTCTGAAAATATGATTTGTAAGTTTAATCCCTAGAAAAACCGTGTAAAAACTTTCTCAAAAATATTTATGAAATCGTGTGCAAAGCTGTGTATAAAACCGTGTGTGTACATCTCAATGTGGAGGTGGAGAAGCTTCTTAAATAGTAGAGGGCAACAAGATCTTTTGTGTGCTTGAGCCACAAGTATAAGATCTTTTTGCTCCTAAAAAGATTATGGAAAGCGACTAATATTTTCAGTAGCCAAATCCTGAAATTTCCTATCTTCTTATTCATATTCCAAAAATAAGAGTTTGATTTATTTTGTAAAAGATTTCTCTTAAAAGTTAGACTCAAAATCTCCACAATATATTTTCAAAGCCAAAGATTAACTTATCCTAGGTTTAATGATAACAGAAAATTTATCTCAAATAATTTCAAAAACGTCAGCCCAAGATTTGGAAAAAACTGTGAAAAATCATTTTGGCTTGAAAACAGTCTGAACCCTGATCTCAGAACTGATCTGAGACAGTGTTCTTAAAAATCATTCAAAGTAAATGTTAAATCGAGTTCTTCCAAGTGGCATATTAACAAGAATCTAAGAAAATAAAACCTATGACGGACCAAGACTCTTGTTGAATCAACCGGGCAACATCTATAGGATCTTGACTTGTTACTTCAATGCTGTGGTGTTACTCAGAACTGTTTCCTGAGCTGTTCCTAGAGTTCTTCATGCCTTTGATGCGCTTTGAGTTCTTTGCCATTCAGCTGTTCTGAGGAACTGTTCTTAAGACCCGTTGCTATGATGTTACTCAGAACTGTCTCCTGAGCTGTTCCTTAAGTACTCCATGTCTTTTATGTGCTTTAACTTCTTTGCCGTTCAGTTGTTCTGAGGACCTGTTCTTAAGACATGTTCTCAAGCATGGTTAATCAAGCAATTTCAAAGTTTTCCAAACAGTATTTAGAACCTGTTCGATCGACACACTTAAGTGTATATTCCATTTATGGTTGTTATCATCAAAACCTTACATTACATAATGATGGGGTCAACAATTTCCTAACAATTTCCCCTTTTTGATGATGACAAACCAAATGACCATGTTGATATAAAAGGCAAAAGCAAGTTTCAAGATAAAACGTTCATGGTCAAGCCCATCTTCCCCCTTTTTGTTTTGAGAAGTCAACTGAAGCTAGGTCAAACTGAAACGATCCTGGTCATGCCCATCTTCCCCCTTTTTGTTTTGAGAAGTCAACTAAAGCTAGGTCAAACTAAAATGATCCTAGTCATGCCCATCTTCCCCCTTTTGACATCATCGAAAAAGGGTGGTCAGGTCAAACAAGAGAAGCAGGGTGTTTGCAGTCACCACCTCTTGGGTAATGGAGGAAAAATAACCTGTGTTACACTCAAGTATATGGTACGGTAATGATATTGGACATCCGAGTCACGCATAAACAAATAACAACAAGAAGGTAAGCATGGCACAACATTACAGTAGATCCAACCAAGATTAACAAAAACCATTGTCAGGCACAAAGCACAACCAGATAGCTAGAAACAGTTGTTGAGAATAGGGTGGAAAATAAAGAAAGGCAGAACAGGGAAGGATCAGGGGGTTGAGCTGATTCAGGGTGGAGAAGAAGAGAGTTTGGCTGTGAGGATGGAGAGAATTGACATCAGATCCTCATGGCGCGTGGCATTGAGAGCCTTCTCCTCGGCAAATGCAGCTTTAACCTCAGTGAGCTCGGTCTTCAACCGTTTTTGGTCCAGAAGTAAGGCATCAACAGAAGGTTCACTAGAGGAAGGACCAGGAACAGGGGTGAAGGGTGTTTGAGGCCCCTGTTTGGAACCAGCAGTCTCACCCTTTGCAAGCTTGAACCCACAACTGATCAGGGTGCTGCTTCCTATCTCATCTGTCACTTGGACCCCTACCTTCTTCTGCAAAGAAACCCCAAAGTGCTCAAGGACTGAAGTCAGAAGAAATCCATTCCCCAGGTTATGTTCTCTAGCCGTATTTGCAAGGCGGGAGATATGACTGATTATGATGGCTGGTAGGTTGATCTGCTCTCACCGATCTAGGAGATCGGTAAGGCATTGATCAATTGCATCTACAAGGTTACGCTGTTGGCCCCAGGGGATGATGTTTTTGATAATAAACCAGAAGAGCAACCGGTGACAAGGTGTCATCTCCCCTTTCTTGACTGACCTGGGTGTTTTCAACCCTGGTTGTTGGCTCAACCTCTCAGTCGATTGGAGCAATCTTTTAGCTCCGAGTACTGTCTTGTTTTTCCTTATATACACCCCAAAGCTCTCAGCAGGAACTCCTAGAATTTCTCCCAATTCCTTAGCATTGAACCGTTTTCCCTTCCCATTGACCATACTTGTCACCACTCCATTGGTGACATTACAGTTTTCATAGAATTCAGCTAAATCAGGTACTGAACACCCTCTCTAGGTGTTTGCAAAGAGGTCTAGCCAACCTTGGGCTGTAAGCTTATCCAGGAACATCTCCAGACCCTGTTCCTAAAAATAAGCAACTTTGATAATTTTGCCCCGTACCACACTCTTTTGGAGAAAATTAGCTACTCGGTCTACTGTGGGCATGGTAGTTTTAGCTTTCTTGGATTGCGGTTCATCAGGCTTGCCTTTTATGGGCACCTCCTGATTAGAAGCAGCATTTCTCTTTGATTAGACTCTTTTGGAGGAAGGCTTCACTGATGGACCAGGGCCAGGCATCTGTTTGGAAGCAATTTCCTCAGGTTCTGATTCTTCAAGCACCTGTTCTGGCACTTGTTCTGAAACAGCTTTCCTTTTGGTTTGGGTGCTTTGGGTTTTGGCTGATGGAGACTGGGTAGATTCTTTAGTAGGTTTGGCAGAGACTTTTACAATAGAAGGTTCAGGTACTTGTTTTGGCTGATAAGAACCAGAGAGTGAACCAGAACTGCGGGTTCGAGGTCTATAAACAAGTGTGGGAACAGGTTTTAAAGTGGTGGTTTTAAACCAACGTCTAAGCCCCCATTCAGCCGGTTTAGTTTTCTGGAAGGGTTGAGGTTGGAGGACCTCTATGGTTGACTCAGACCCATCACTGTTAGTCTCCTCAAGGTCTTCCACTCGATCCCAATTTATGATGGGGTCATTCATTATGTCAAAGAAAACAGGTGTAGACCCCGTTCGAGCTTTACCCAGTTCAGAAACAGGTTCAGGCCCTGATCGTGCCGTGTCTACTTTAAGAACATCATCAGACATAGCTTAACCCGCATTTGTTTCAAGAACACCCTTAGACCCAGTAGGTTCCACGTTAGGGTCGAACAATACCAAATCCCATCCAAATGCAGGAGGAACATCACCCCCCAATTTCATCCCCAGTGTTCGCAAGTCCAGACGCTTCAAGAAACCAAAAATTGTAGAGTAAATAGGCAAAGGGGGTAGAGAATTGAACCCCGTACCTCTGATTTGTACTG